>BSBK01001554.1:1382500-1450000 GCA_027943335.1 Chamaecyparis obtusa | reverse complement strand
AACCTATGGTTATTTCTAACATTATTATTATTTTTTGTTTTCTTTACATTTTTTTTCTTTTATTATAATTAAATTATACTTTATGTTTTTTTTTTAAATATTTTTTTTAACAGGGAAGAAACAAGGGATTCATTCCTGGAGGGTGGTAGATGAGGCAAGGTCATCCCTAAGGAGGTGCACATAGCCCGACTTAGGTCACAACAATGGTCATAGTGAGCGGTGACACCGCTTGACACGGTAGCATGCGAGGGTTTGTGGAGGGAGGCTGGGGTGGAAGGGAGGTTTTATTACTACTTCTTTCCTCCTTGAGCTTCACTAAAGTAGCTTTTTTAATAAAAAAATGCAATGGCTTTGTCCACTTTTATGAAAAAAAATAATAGTGAAATCCCTTAACCAGGTAGATCCTAACATATCTTTATTGTAAATCCTCTAACAAGGTGGCATTTGTATTAAATGTTTAAATTCATCTAGAAAAGTATCTCCTAATAGGGAACATATCCTAGCTAGTCTAATGAATATTTATTAACCAGGTAGCACCTAACAGTGATTTTGTAAACCTTTAACTGAGTAAGCTCCTCATAGGGCATATTCTGAAAGAGTATAGATTTAGTGAGTACCAATCCTCAGATGTGGTTTTTCCCATTTGGGTTTCAATGAGAAAAATATGGTGTCTTTATTGTGTGATTGATTATTTTTGGATGCATACTTTGAAGGTTTATATTCATGCTAGTTGATGTTGAATGTTTTGGTGCATAAAGTTTAAAGAGGTTAAATTGGAGAATTTTTTGATTACTAATTCACCCCTCCTCTCTCAGTAATTAGACTTCTATTATCATTATTCATTAAATACTCTTATGTTTCTCAAGCAACTAATAGAAAATCTTATAGTATTACAAGTAAGAATGTTACCCTATTTTAACATGGTATTTTAGGGTTTTGAGCTTAATGGTCTTAATTGTTAAATACTAAATATATATTTTAAAGAGTGGGAGGGGGAGGGGGAGGGGGAGATAGATTGAGTAGATCAAATAAAAATAGAGGAAATTAGATATAGATATAAATATAGGGAGAGAGATTGAAGGAGTGTCTATGTGTGTGAGTAAGAAAGATATATAGGTGGTGATAGGGAGAGTGTGTGAGTTAGAGAGAGACATATGGATCTAGAAATATAGAGGGATATAGATCTATAAATATACTACATTATCATCATTTGATATATAATTTACTATGGTGTAACCATTTCACCCGTCAAAGGTGCAAGTTATATTATATGAGAAACCATTTAGGGAGTTTGATGTATCCTCCTTTTATTTTTCTCTTTTCATTCAATGTATCTAATATCCATTGTGAATTTGAATATTTTATACTATAATATTCTCTCTTGCAAAAAAATTTTGCCTTCACACAAAATTACAACCTTATACTTGAAAGTGTTTATCTATTATAAAAGATCTATCACTTTGGGCACATATTGGATTAATCTTTCTATTTCATCTTTTTTTCTCCTTTAAAGGATTCATTATCCCTTTTTTGTTCATATCTTTTATATAATGATATTTTCCTATATATAGACTTATTATTATAGGATATTTCTCCTTCAGGATATTAGTATCCTCTTTACAATCTCTTCCTTACTTGGAAGTGCATATCTTGTATAATCAGGGTTGACCACTAGGTAGACGTAATGTGGCATCCTTCCCTCTCTCATTTTTTTCATGGATTTTCTATTATTTCATGATGGTACATTATTTTTGTCATGAGATACTTTGTTTCATGAAAGATGCTAAAATATCTTCTTAAAAATCATTTTTATGCCTCAAAGGGCATTTCTATCATCTTATAATCATCTATATCATCATTTCATCTCTTTCATTGATGAATTTATTACTTTATGATGATGACTTTTATAGAATATATATGTGTGTTTTACATTAGGAGTTCTCTCTTTTTTACAGCTTATTTTTCGTAGAACTATGTATCTATTATGGGGTAACTATTATTAAGGATGTATCATATATTTTATATTTCTTGCACACTTCCGGGGTAAGGTCTCATGTACATTCTTCTCTCTCTAAGGATCTACTTGTTACAATTATATTTTTTTTATCATCAGACATTCTTTTCTTATAAAGATTTTTTTTTTTATCTAGATTATTTCTTATAAAAGAGGTGTTCATCCTTGATCACAACCTCTTCTTTATTTTCAAAACTATGTTCATTATAAACAAATTCCCTTACTATGAATTTTAAAGTTTTTCATCCTTCATCAAGAATCCTTATTTCACCTAGCAATAGGGGGCTAAATAGATGCATTCTTATTAACCTCCTACTCTTTGTCTTGAAGATATTATATTTGGTCAAGAACTCCTCTTGAAGGTATATTTCTTATTGATGAGATATCTTCCTAACAACAGTCTCTTACCACAAGTAGAATATTCTTTCATGATTATCTATTTTATTATCTCATAAGAGTCAACATTCTTAGCTAAGTTCATGGAATACATTTTGTTTTAAGGATATATTATTTTTGTTTGAATTTTGTATCCTTGATTCTCTTCCTTATGATTTATCCTACATTTACATCATAAGGAGAGAGGCATACATATGTCCTACCTTGTACATTACATGTAGTTTTTGTTCATTGACTAATAGACTGATTATTTTTTATAGATTCACATGAGAATTTCCATAAAGACTAATCCTTGAACATGGATTCATAAATAATTTATAATACTAATCCCTAGACATTGATTTATATATAATTTCCATCATACTAATCCCTGAACGTAGATTTATCAAGGTAGAATTGACTAGAATAACATAATTTTCTAGATTATCAATTCTCCTTCCTCTCTCCTCTCCCCATAGATCACCTGGAAAAATGAAATTTTCTATGTATGTTGGATTCATGGTTTATCTATATTAACTCTCATGGTTATTATATTAGGTTACAACATGGAGTTAGTATCTTCTTGGGAGATGCAATTTTTCTTCCTATGTGATCAATTGTTCTCTTATAATATCTTTCTAGACATGATATTAGTGGATGGTACATTTCTATCTGAGGTCTCCTTCCCTAGTTGATTTGGATTTTTTTTTTAGTTCTTTTGTGTCTTTTTCCTTTTCTTTTTCCTTTTTCTTTTTCCTTTTTTTTGCCCTTGTGCATGGAAGTGGAGTTAGAATCCTTGGTTTGTAGTCTTACATTCTTAAACTTAGTGTTGTCTTATCTATTTTCAATTTTCCTATGATCATCTCTTTTATATCTTTCTTTATACTATCTCTTCCTTTACCATGATCACAAGCTTGTCTCATACTCCTACTAAAGTGGGGGCTAAATATACCATCCTAAAAAGTAAGCACTTAATATGTGTACATTTTGGGACTATTTTTAGCCTACTTTAGTTTGTTTCTTATGGTAGGAAATTATATTATACTTAAATGCATATTGATTCCCAAATTATGTCCTCCTTCAAACTCGACATTGGCTCTATTTTCTATGTGTGATTTCCCATTTTTCTATCCATTTGAACATAATATATTTTCCACCTAGATCCCTTACATGTATTTTTTGGATTTTGGGATTTTCTCTAATTTCCTAATAGACTAAGGTTTTCAAATCTCTTTCTTGGCACACAACCCTAGGTCCTGGGAAAACTTTGAAAAAATATACTAGGACAAGAGAAAATCAGGTTGGCCTTGTCCTGGACAAACCCAAGTTGGCCTTGTCCTAGGGATTTTCTTTTTAGTGATCTTTGGGCCTAATGCGGGGGTATTTCTCCTAGGTGCTTCAATGAGGTTGGCCTTGTGAAATATGAGCCCCAAAATGTGTATAAAAGGAGACATTTTCCTCTCATTTCCACATCAGGATTTTATTGAACAATCTATTGTACATTCAACATATTCAAGTGTAAGAAAGTATTCATTTAAGGCATTCATCATCAATAATTAAAGCATTTCCTTCTGTAGATCTATCTCTTTTCCCTATTGAAGCCTAAGAAAAGGAGTTTTACATAAAGGAAGGAGATCTACATTCATCCATCAAGTCTTCCTCTTTTGACCTTTTAGAAATGGCTTTGCTTAGCCTGATAAGATCTCTTTTATATTCTACTAAGAAACATCACCATTCATTGATGGTATGTACTCCTTTCCTATTGTGCTTCTCTGCACACCCTTCTCTCTTCACCTTAGCTTCTTCAGCATACAGGTTCACTCTTTTCTTTGGTAGAATGAGGGAAAACTATATTCTTGTCAGGTAGAGGGATATATAGACTTCTTTCCCTAGTTCCTTTTCTCATGCATGACCTATTTATAGATCACCCTCAGATCCATCACCTAGTGGAGTATTAGTTCACTGAGGAAAACATACAATGCATGTTATTCTTTATCTACTTATTGAAAGAAAACAACAGATGCATGTCAAAAATCTTTCCTTCACAAGAGATAAATCCATGCTTTAATGCAATAAACTTCAGCATTAAAACCTTCAATCGTGCCTTGTACTGATCATCTTGATAACTCAAATTCCACCGAATTTAGCGCTGTAAATCCTGATCAAAGAGTTAGATAATTGATTGTAGACTATGACTTCCCTGGTTCATCTTATCATGAAGAAGTCATTACTTGATCGATAAAGATCCTTAAGTTGTGCACAGGTAAGAGCCTTGACCTGTCACCTATCCTTCCTCTATCTATACCAGTTGCATCATTTCCTCAGTCTCTGTTACCAATTATGGTTACTTTTCCATTCATGACCATTTCCTTATGATGAATAGAAATAGTCTCTTGTTCTTTGCACAGTGTCATTGGTTTCCAAACCAGTCTCTCTACACAGAATATTGTTAGCTAACTAATAGATCCAACACTAGTGTCCTTAGATTTATATGTAGCACCTCCTCTATCATCTTTTTCCAATCAATGACATTACCTAATTGCCATGTACTGGTAGCAATCTTACAAGTTACCATCCCTTAATGCCAATAAAGACAAATGAATAAATTCACTACAGCGTGACATACCAAATAGTTAGGGAAAATCAAGAAGTCACAAGGAAAATTGGAGAAATTGATGAACTAAGATCTGAGAATGAACTTAAATTAGAAAAGGATGTTAATGAAGTCTTGAAAAGAAATGAAGAATCACTAAGAATATTGGATGAATAGCTAAGAGGTTAGAGACAATTGAGAGATACTAGTAGACTTGGATATAATGTAAACAATACTACTGAGAAGGGTGAATCCTCAAAAAAAAGCAACCAACTAAGATAATGCTTCTATCCCACCAAAGAAAAAGAAGACTACTTTATACCATTGTGGGAAACTAGGACATATAAAACATGTCTGCAGGAGAAAAAGAGGTAATCCATCAAGTACTCCTAAGTTTAATGTATATTATTACAATTGTAATAAGATGGTTATAAGGAATTTGAGTGTAGATCAAGGGTTGCTAACAATCCAAGGAATTCAAGCTTCAAGGGTTACTATAACAACTACAATAGATATAGTCACAAGTCTAAAGAATGTAGGTCAAAATGAAAGAAGAAGGAATGGGTCCCTGACCGATAGAATGTTGTAAACAACCGACAAGGATCAACTATACCATGGGACTATGATACAAGAATCACTTGTACTGCATGTGGGTGATTTGGTCACATTTGTGTAAATTTCTTTTAGATACAAGGTATGACCAATATAAGATCATGGAGAAACAATGGAATGGATTTTTTTCATTGTCACAAGGTCAGACACCTAGCCAAAGACTGGAGGTACCGAGGAAAAGCCCCAACCAAGGAACAACTAAATGAAAAAGCTCAAGTTAATATTGATGTGATAAGAGATCAAATGAATAAGACATGGAGAAGGAAGTCTCAAGATGATGGAATTAAACTTGGAACAATTGATGGAACCACATCCTTTGGATCAAGTGTACCTATCTTTACTTAATCGATCAAAGGTATGTGTAGGAGTTGATAACCTAAATTCTATCCTAAATTAGTTCCTAGAATTAGTTCAAAGATCCATATTAGCATACTAAGATGCATTTGGAAATAAATTATGATTTTGACATCTCATATCTTGATTAGTAAAGTGTACAAGTTATTTTGTTCCATTCAGTGAAAGAAAGTGTATTTTGGTTATCGGTGAAATGGAGTCTGTAAAGAGAATTTAATGCAAATATTATAGTCGTTGGAAGTCCTAACCCAGGAAAAACTATAAATAGAGGTTGTGTTATTTCATTTTTACCATACAATTTTATGAGCATTTAATGCATTTGACAAAAAAGAGACTACTAAGCAAATTTGAGGGATCATTCGATAAAATCCAAGCAAAATAAAGAAAATTCAAAGTATTTTTGGTATCTCTTGAGCTATGTTCCAAAATCTAGTTTCTATTCTATTGAAACTCGATTTGTTTGAAGATTATTTATGAGATCCCAAAGGCTCCCAAAGTTTAGAAGACCGTTGTTGTTGAGAAGGTTGACCCTATTAATCTAAAATACAAGTTTCCTCCCGCTATTGCTACTGAAATCAATAAGTCCAGTGCCCTATCATCAATTCCACTAAGATTTATACTCATTGAAGATGTTTGTACCTTCATACAATATTGTAAAATTGAAGACATATACCAAGATGAAATTGATACATCTTATAGGAAGCTATGCATTAATGGAAATTTGAAAGATGATCACAAGCATTTGGAAACTAAGGGTTTGGTCCATGCTATGCATATATTGACAGTTTTAAAACAAGAATGGATGAGAATGGTTCTTATTCGAGTACATGATCAGTTCACATGTCTTGTTTCACAGGTAAAGATTACCAAGGATGTATTACACATTGTCACAAGATTTCTGATCAGTGACAGACCAAGGGCATACAAGAAAACTAAAAAGGACAAATTGTGTAAGATTACTAAAGCCAAATGGGACAATAGAGGTTTGAACTTGTCTACTATTGATGATCCTAAGGTAAGATTGACAAGAAAGATCATAGAATAATGAATCTTTAAGTCATCTTGGGTAGACATATACCAAGCTGAAATTGGTACATCTTACAGGAAGCTATGCATTAATGGGAAGTTGAAAGATGATCACACGCATTTGGAAACCAAGAGTTTGGTCCATGCTATGCATGTACCGATAGTTTTCAATCAATAATGGATGAGAATGGTTCTTATTCAAGTACATGATCAGTTCACATTTATTATTTCACCAGTAAATATTACCAAGGATATATTACACATTGTCACAAGATTTCTATTCAGTGACAGACCAGGGCCATAAAATAAAACTAACAAGAAAAAATTGTGTGAGACTACTAAAGCCAAATGGGACAATAGAGGTTTGAATTTGTCTACTTTTGATGATCCTGAGCTAAGATTCACAAGCAACATCATAGCATAACAAATCTTTCAGTCATCTTGGGTAGACAATGTACCCTATGGAGTAGTAGATATTGCTTGTAAGATTGTAAAGGACATGAATATAGACCTATGAGAGATCTTGTTGAAACAATTGGGTGACAACATGAATGCTATAAGGAAGGAAAAATATAATACAGTGAATTTTAGATCATTACTATTATGCATTTTCTTTTATTTTCATAGCTTCTTTCCTACAATTGGTGAACTAGTTTGGAATGTAGACATGCCGATTATCTATCAAATAAATGAATATATTCAAAGAATAGGAGAAAATTTTGATATGGTCATGAATGATTACTTTTCTAAATTTCAATCTAAGATGCATAAGAAATTCAGGATTCCACCCCTACTAGTGGAACAATATAAGGATGATTTATCTTTGGAGGTAGACACTGACACATGTATAGTAAGAGTTGTGGAGCCAAAAACTATGTGGCTTCCACCCATGGGATATAAAATGAATATTGATGATACATCATTAAAAAGAAAAGGATTGTTAGAAACACTAGTTCATAGGAGAGGAAATCAGTATGGTACTTTTGATGAAGTCAAAGATAAAATCAAACTAGGTATCTTGATACCTGAGGCCATAAGAAAAACTAATAGGATCCTTAATACTCTATCAAAAAATTAGGGTATCCCTATTGAAAAAGATGAAGTTGAACCATCAAAGGTTAAGGTGAAGAATATAAGAATGAAAAAAGACATTCCCGGTCCAATCAATTTTAGACCACCAACAAGGTCTTCCTCTACACCGAGAGTGAAGAAGAAAGTAGAGATAGAACCATCAAAGACTAAAACTTACATAAGAGAGAAAAAGAGGTAATCCATCAAGTACTCCTAAGTTTAATGTATATTATTAAAATTGTAATAATATGGTCATAAGGAATTTGATTTTAGATCAAGGGTTGCTAACAATCAAAGGAAGTCAAGCTTTAAGGGTTATTGTAACAACTACAATAGATATGGTCACAAGTCTAAAGGATACAGCTCAAAAAGAAAGAAGGAATGGGTCCCTGACCGATAGAATGTTGTAAACAACCAACAAGGATCAACTATACCATGGGACTATGATACAAGAATCACTTGTAGTGCATGTGGGAGATTTGGTCACATTTTTGCAAATTTCTTTTAGATGCATGGTATGAACAATATAAGGTCATGGAGAAACAATGGAATGGATTTTTTTCATTGTCACAAGGTTAGTCACCTATCCAAAGAATGGAGGTACCTAGGAAAAGCCCCAACCAAGCAATAACCAAATGAAAAAGCTAAAGTTAATATTGACGTGATAAGAGATCAAATGAATAAGACATGGAGAAGGAAGTCTCAATATGATGGAATTGAACTTGGAACAACTGATGGAACCACATCCTCTAGATTTGGTGTACCTATCTTTACTTAATCGATCAAAGGTATGTGTAGGAGTTGATAACCTAAATTCTATCTTAAATCAATTTCTAGAATTAGTTAAAAGATCCATATTATCATACTAAGATATATTTGGAAATAAATTGTGATTTTGACATCTTGTATTTTGATTAGTAAAATGTACAAGTTATTTTGTTCCATTTAGTGAAAGAAAGTGTATTTTGGTTATCAGTGAAATGGAGTCGATAAAGAGAATTTAATGCAAATATTATAGCCATTGGAAGCCCTAATCTAGGAAAAACAATAAATAGAGGCTATGTTATTTCATTTTTACCATACAATTTTATGAGCATTTGAAGAATTTGATAGATAAGAGACTACTGAGAAAATTTGAGCGATCATTCAAGAAAATCCAAGCAACATAAAGAAAATTCAAGGTATTTTTGTTATCTCCCGAGCTGTGTTCCAAAATCTAGTTTCTATTCTATTAAAACCCTATTTGTCTAAAGATTATTTCTGTGATCCCAAAGGCTCCCAAAGTTCAGAAGACCATTGTTGTTGAGAAGATTGACCCTATCAATCTGAAATACAAGTTGCCTCCCGCCATTGCTACTGAAATCAATAAGTCTGGTGCCCTATCATCAATTCCAATAATATTTATACTCATTGAAGATGTTTGTACCTTCATACAATATTGTAAAATTGAAGACATATACCAAGATGAAATTGATACATCTTACAGGAAGCTATGCATTAATGGGAAGTTGAAAGATGATCACATGCATTTGGAAACCAAGGGTTTGGTCCATGTTATGCATGTACTGATAGTTTTCAAATAAGAATGGATGAGAATGATTATTATTCAAGTACATGATCAGTTCACATGTCTTGTTTCACCGGTAAATATTACCAAGGATGTATTACACATTGTCACAAGATTTATGATTAGTGATAGACTGAGGGCATACAAGAAAACTGACAAGAACAAATTGTGTGAGATTACTAAAGCCAAATGGGACAATAGAGGTTTGAAGTTGTCTGCTGTTGATGATCCTAATCTAAGATTGACAAGCAACATCATAGAATCACAAATCTTTTAGTCATCTTGAGTAGACATATACCAAGCTGAAATTGATACATCTTACAAGAAGATATGTGTTAATGGGAAGTTGAAAGATGATCACACGCATTTGGCAACCAAGGTTTTGGTCCATGCTATGCATGTACCAATATTTTTCAAACAATAATGCATGAGAATGATTCTTATTCAAGTACAAGATTAGTTCATGTGTATTTTTTCACCGGTAAAGATTACCAAGGATATATTACACATTGTCACAAGATTTCCGTTCAGTGATAGACTGAGGGCATAAAAGAAAACTAACAAGAACAGATTGTGTGAGACTACTAAAGCCAAATGGGACAATAGAGGTTTGATGTTTTCTACTGTTGATGATCCTGAGCTAAGATTCACAAGCAACATCATAGCATAACTAATCTTTCAGTCATCTCAGGTAGACAATGTACCCTATGGAGTAGTAGATATTGCTTGTAAGATTGTAAAGGACATGAATATAGACCTATGAGAGATCTTGTTGAAACAATTGGATGACAACATGAATACTATAAGGAAGGAAAAATATAATACATTGAATTTTAGATCACTACTATTATGCATTTTCTTTTATTTTCATAACTTCTTTCCTACAATTGGTGAAGTAGTTTGGAATGCAGACATACTGATTATCTATCAAATAAATGAATATATTCAAAGCATAGGAGAAAATTTTGATATGGTCATGAATGATTACTTTTCTAAATTTCAATCTAAGATGCATAAGAGGTTCAAGATTCCACCCATGCTAGTGGAACAATATAAGGATGGTTTATGTTTTAAGGTAGACACTGACACATGTATAGTAAGAGTTGTGGAGCCAAAAACTATGTGGCTTCCACCGATGGGATATAAAATGGATATTGATGTTGCATCAATAAAAATAAAAGGATTATTAGAAAAACTATTTGATAGGAGAGGAAATCGGTATGGTACTTTTGATGAGGTCAAAGATAAAATCAAACTAGGTATCTTGATACCTGAGGCCATAAGAAAAACTAGCACGATGATTCATACTCTATAAAAAAAATTGGGTTTCCCTATTGAAAAAGATGAAGTTGAACCATCAAAGGTTAAGGTGAATAATATAAGAATAAAGAAAGACACCCCTAGTCCAATCAATGTTAGACCATCAACAAGCTCTTCCTCCACACCAAGAGTGAAGAAGAAAGTAAATATAGAACCACCGAAGACTAAAACTTACATAAGAGAGAAAAAGGCTACTAGAAGGCCTAGGAGAAAATTGAAGCTACATGAAGATAGTGAAACTAAATCAGAAGATGTTTCAAAGTTCAAGGTTGTAAAAAATCTGGTAGCAAAACTTAAAGACCTTGATGAGTCTTTCAAGATACTTAAGAAATATGGAGGTTATTCAGGATTGAAAAATTGAATTATAAGAAAAGGAATGATGAATAAAAATAGAGAATTGAAGAGGATATTATATTCAATTTGCACAAGTTTAGAACTACACCAGTTGAAGTAGCAGAACATATGGTTGATGAGATATATCAAAATATTGATGCTAGATGGAAATATGCCCTAGCATATGAGATGAAAATGAGGGAGAGATCCATGGACATCAAAATACTAGACCTAATCAAAAGAGGAATCAAGGACACCCTACAAGAATACTCAAAGATATTCTGAGTGAAAAGAAGAGCACTAAGTATTATGGATTATAAGTTATAAGAAGTACAGAATGAGACTGGTGATCTTTAGAGAAATATTTTATGTCTTGATAAATTGACTAATCAAGAGGTCAAAGAAATAATAGGGAATTCAGATTTAATTGACCTAAAAACTAACAAAGAAGAAGTCATTATAGAGGATATCACAGGACTAGACCCTACTGATAACATAAAGGATGATGAAGATATAAGGGCAACCGAGGCCAAAGAAACTAAGGAAATGAATATAGATCTTCCAAGGAAAGATTAATGGAACAAGAAGATCCTATAGTTGAGTAGGTATTAAATTTTCCTGAGATTGAGGAAGTAATCGCATAGGTAACCAAAGATTTTCCAACTAGTGGTGATGTCCACACTGAACCAACACATGAGTCTACAAAAAATGATAAAAAGGAAACTAAAGAGACCGAGACTAACTAATGTCAGAATCAAGAGTTAGTAAATCCTACTGAGACTATAGAACAAGAGAAGGAATAGGAAAATGTGAAAGTAAAGGACACTAATGAAGGGAAGAAAGAAGTAAAGAAACAAGAAGAGAAAGAAAGATAAGAGAAGACCGAGGACACAACTACTGTACAATCTAATGCAAAGAAGGTTTCTACAGTGAAATGAAAATCCAAAAAGATGAAACATGAAAAAGAGGTTGATGTAAGCCAACCTATTGTTATTTCTAAGGTTGATATTTCAACCATGAGCCCCAAGGAACTATCAGAGTTTAGAGACTTATTAAAGAGAAAATTTGTTCAAAATAAATTGATTGCAAAGAAGAATAAGACTAATGTTTTGGAGAATGTCAAAGACATATTTCATGAAATTGTACCAGACATTGACATAAATTAAAAAAGGAGGTATATATAGTCACCTACGAGAATTGGTAAACCAAATAAACCAAACTGGTAGCAAGACATCAGAATACTTAATGCAAGTGGAAAAGAAGAAATTGGAAAATAAAATGATTGAAGAACTTCTTCAATCAGTTGTAATGGATAATGTAACTCTATTTGAGTTAGTTAGAAATTTGGACAATGAGATGTAAAATATTCTTTTACTGTTTCAACATATTTGTCTGATTCCCAATTTTACCAAGGACATTAAAGAAAAAGATGATAATGTGGAAAAGGAGCTAATTGAACAACTATCTAAAGTTTCAACTGAACCTAATTCTTTCAAAGAATATTGTGAATGGCTGAAGCACTTAATGGGAGTGCAATATGAGCTAAGAAAAGAGGAGAATAATATCAAAATGGATCTACTAGAACTAAAAACATTTTTTATTCCCCACATTGAATCATTGTAGAAACAAGTACAAAAGGGAAAATATTTAGTCAGCACACAAGATGCTAGTGCAATGGACAACATGGTGAGATTAATAGCTAGCCTTAGTGAACAAATAATAGTATTGTAGACACTAAAGGATTAATGGAAGATATCACTGAAGGATGCACAAGATAGGTATAAATACATTTTTGACATGATCCCTCCACCAGATAAATAGTAAGTTGTTATTTTGGCATTTTTGTTAAAAAGGGAGAAATATATTATATGAACAAAGTGGGAAATAGAGTGTAAAGGGGGAAAGATATATACGGAGGATATTGTGTTGTTGATTTGACATAGAGGAAATATGTATACATGGATAATAGATATATGAGAGTGCAAAGGGATGATGTAAAGGGGAAAAGATATATAAGGAGGATATTATGTTCTTGATTTGACATAGAGGAAATTTTTATACATGGATAATAGATATATGAGAGCGCAAAGGGATGATATATAAAGAAGATGGATGGAGATGTGTACAATATGTATTACTTCATGGGGGGGTAATAAGTTTACAAAATTTTGCATTTTTAATGACTTTGAAGGATTTTAACAAAGATACCAAACTAATGCCAAAGGGGGAGATTGATACTCCTATGAGTTACTTTTTTTCATTAGTTATGATAAAGTCACAATGATTGTCAAAGTCATTGGGTAAAGAAGGAAAGTCATGTTGGTAAAGCACACAAGCTATTTGGTAAAGGAAATAAAGGAACAAGAAAATTTAGGAAAGGAAAAGGAAGTTTAGTCACCGAGCAAGGAAGAACTGAGAACCAAGTTATACCAAGCTACAAAATCCATAGAACTGAGAGATGAGACAGTTGCCAAGAAAGAGGAAAACATGTTACTGAGCATGATAGGGAGACATAAGGAGAATCTATAGATGCATTGAATCTGGACACAGAACAAAAAATAGTTTACAAATCTTGAGGATATTGTATGACAAAGCATTGGAGATTTAAACATGATGTTTATGCATGATTAAAAGTTGATTTCCACCAAAGAGAATTAAGTATGATATATACATTGGAGAAGTAACCAATGATAGTACCACTTGACGAGATAATTATAGAACATTTCCACCACTTCTAGAATTTACTATATAAATGGATCAGAGTGTGAAGATCGAAGTATGAGAGAAGAGGAGATTGAATGTAATCTCTTCTTTAATTAAACATTGTGGTAGATTACAACATCTACTACATTAGGTTTTCTCTTACATGACTTCCTTTTATTTTTTGTGTTGATTCAAATCTATTACATCAATATTCTTGATCACATACATATAGAAAATTGTATCTATATGGTATGATATACTCCATTATTTGGATCTAAATCTCTCCTACATGTTAGTAATCTTTCAAGTACATCTATTTCAATTCAAGGCTGATTCTTATGCAGGGGTTTAACTGAGGCAAAACCCTCACCCCAACCTTCTTTTCTATGTGCATGAAGAGGTTGTGAAGTTTTACATGTAGATTTTGGGAGTTACAGAATCAGTTGCAGATCTTTTATTGATTTCACTAGATTTGGAGACTCCAAGACAAGGTCAACTTTCCTAGATAAGGTTGACTTTGTTCAACATTGTCCTCTTGACCTAGAATTTTTACATCAAAAGTTACAAGTATGAAAGTGCCAGATCTAGAACCATTTTTATTCTGATAGCTCTGCAACAGTTAGAACCAGATCTAATGTTTCACTTGTCTTCTCTTAAATTCAAGCTGAGTTTGTTTCATTTACTTTGCTTAGTCATTTCTCATATTTACATATCATTGTCATATCTATCATAAGGAATCTACAAAAACCCCACATTGTGTAAATCACAAATTCACACCCATACTACTTTGGTTGTGCTAATCAGATTCATTTTGTTGAGGTTTTTTTATTCCAATGTATGTGGAACTTGGTGGTCTACCATTGATCACCATGTTATCAATATTACATTTTTGTGAAAATGATGTGAACATGCATTATACTTTCTGATTTGGTATTTAGATCTTCTTTATGTGATCTCTTTTGCAATAATTATAGTACCAAGTCTTTACATCATATATTTACATTGTATAGGTTTCACTTCTTATTTTTGTATTATATCTAGTTTGGTGTCTTTCATTATGGATATTTCGAAATTAGATTGGCATGTGATAACCTTTTTTGTTACATTTCTCCTCAATTATCATTATCAAATGCATGAAGTGAACTATATTGTCTTGCATTTCATTATTTTGTATCCCTTAGTGGTATTCTTACATATGGCATTATGAAGATAACCAACATATTTCTTCCTTATAACACATAGTTCAAGATCTCGTGTGATTTCATCATTCAAATATTAACAAAATGTATGGATTATGATGATGACCCTAAAGAAAAACCTTTTAATTCTACTCATATAATGCCTAATAACCCTGATCTAGTGCATAATGATCCCAATATAGAAATACCTAGTTATCCTCCTTGTCACACTATTCTAATGAGTAGACTTAAGGAAGCTAGAATATATAATTTCTTGGATGATCTTAGAAAATTTTCCTCATTTGATTTCTCTTCAAGAATATTGAATAATTTGGCCAGTAATTATTCTTAACTTAAGGATGATAAAGATAGTAATCATGATTTTCCTCCAAATAATATCCATTCCTCTTCAGACTCACAAAACCCTCATAATTGTATTCACCTTTGGGATATGATCTAGGACCCAGTATTAATGAATGTGGAAATAATATTTCTATAGATACTCCTACACAATTCCATTTCATAACTCAATGTCCTACTTCACCTCTATCATCTCAACCAAAATATTATTTTGATATTATTTTTCCAATTGCTTTACCTTTTAATGAACATCTTTCATTAGCCAAAATAATCTATGGGAAGATTAAAAATAATCCTAGCCTTAAATTTCATTATCAAAAATTTCCACAAGATTAAAAACCTATTAATTGTATTTTATTTTGTGCCTACAATCATACTAATGAACATTATCTCGTAGATTGTTTAAGGTTTAAAATATTTATTAGAGATTTGGTAGATAAAATTCTTCTCCCTTTAATACTGGATATCATACAATTTCTTTATATCATACCTTATAAATCATGTTTTAATATTATGTTTCTCTCCATTATGAAAACATCATTGTGTAATCATCTTGGTGGCTTCATAATAGGTAATCTCTTTTTCTCTCTCAACCAGGGGGCAAGACATCATCGTTTCTTCATTATTTTAGGTATCCATTGTCTCCCTTTGTTAAAAATTTTCTTCTATATAATGACATAGTTATAGCATACATTTTTTATGCTCAATCTTGATATATTTTATATATGAGAAACCATTTGTGGGTTTTTATGTGTCTTCCCTTTCTTTTTCTCTTTGCATTCAATGTATCTAATATCTATTGTGACTTTGCATCTTTTATACTATGATGTTCTCTCTTGCATTGATTTTATATCTTCACACAAAATTGGAACCTTATGCTTTGAAGTGTTTATCTATTATCAAATATCTATCACTTAGGGAATATATTGGATTAATATTTCTATTTCATCTTTTTTTTCTCCTTAAAAGGATTCATTGTCCCTTTTTTGTTCATCTCTTTTATACAATGATATTTTCCCATGTATGGACTTATTGTTACAGGAAGTTTCTCCTTTAGGAGATTTGTATCCTCTTTACCATAACTTCCTTACTTGGAAGTGTATATCTTGTATAATTGGGGTTGACCACTAGGTAGACATAATGTGACATCCTTCTATCTCTCATTATCTTCATGGATTTTCTACTATTTCATGATGGTACATTCTTTTTGGCATGAGATACTTTTTTTCACACAAGATACTAACATATCTTGCTAAAAATCCTTTTCATTCCTCAAAGGGAATTTATATCATCTAATAATAATCCATATCATCATTTCATCTCTTTCCTTAATGACTTTCTTATATGATGATGACTTTTCTATCATATATATGTTTATTTTTTATGCAGGGGCATCCTAGGTGTAAGGGAATCTTACATCACCCAAAAATATTTCTAGTTTCTTTTCAATAAGGGCTATCTTGTACAAAATTGCTATGTTCATAAATTTAATATTTTTAGTAAGTTTTTTATTTGAGCTTGGAATACTCTATTTTATTCCCTGGAGGTTCACTTTGGTTCTATCAGACTACCAGTAAAGTTTCATTGCAAGATCAACTCTAGTTTTGAAGATATTGAAAAACAATTATATTGCCAGCAGGGTACAGAAACTTTGAACTCAGTTTTGAAGGCTTTAGAAGTTCTGAATGGGGTCAAAAATTTGGCTGACTAGACCTTACACTAGTCAAACTCTATAGATAACTTCACACCATTTCCAAAATGGGTTTATAATAGTCGATTGGGTCAACCGGCGATGACTTATGGTCTCCAAAAGTTGTGCCACCTAAAATGGAAGAAAATGAATTTCCTTCAAAATTTATATTTGAGTTCTGAAAGTTGTTTGGGCCTATTATAATATAATAAAAATGAAAAATAAAATAATTCTTGGGGTGGTTGGCCTCAATGGCTAAAATTCTAGAACCTTCTCAGACAGTGGAAAACTGCCTATATAAGGAAGGCCCATAGTATTTTCTAGGGAAGTTATGGGTGGTTATTTGAGGCTTTGTCTTATAGAATATTGCAAGGAAAATTCCCATGTGGCTTTGCATATTTTATTTCTAAAAACTTTAATTCCATACTTTTGGAGATAATTAGAAGCCCATTTCTTGTTCTTGTAAATTATTATTGTGTCTTTATTTCTAGTATGTTATTGTCATATTAAGGGGAGTACCCTTCATCAGCTATACATTAGGAGTTCTCTCTAGTTTGCATCTTATTCTTATTAGAATTATATATCTATTATGGGGTAGCTATCATTAAGGATGTATTGCATATTTTATCTTTCCTTCACACTTGGGGGGAAAGGTTTCATATACATTCTTCTCTCTCAAAGGATCTAATTTTCTTGGTATTGTGTCATTTGTTTAACATGTGACATTCTTTTGTTTTAAATATTTGTTGTTTTGATTTGGATTCTCTCTTATGCAAGAAGTTTGCATCCTTCATCACAATATTTTCTTTATTTACAAAACTATGTTCATTATAAATAAATTCCCTTACTATTAATTTTAAAGTTTTTCATCCTTCATCAAGAATCCCTATTTCACCTAGTGATAAAGGGATAAATGGGTGAATTCTTGTTCTCCTCCCCCATCTTTTTATTTAAGATGTTATCATTGTTCAAGAAATCCTCTTGAAGGTAGATGTCTTGCTAACAAGATCTCTTAATTTCAAGGGACTTTTGGACTAAGTATGGAAAGATGACTATTGAGAGGGGAGGAGTGAATCAATACTATAAAAAAAATTTAAACTTTCTAAACTTTATTCCTTAACCATTTACTGAATCCATAACTTTGCATGCAACTCATAAAACATATAAAGTATTAACATAAAACATAAATCATAACCCATTCATTTTGGTATCGCAGAAATCCTTGTTAGAGGATAAAAATTGTGGTGGGGATGACACCCACAAAACTTCACTACTGCAGTAAAAAAAATTCTCGGTTAGAGGTACACTATTATCTATTTCTGATAGCTTACCTTGTTAAGAGTATTAACTCGATTAAGAGTCTTAATACTAGTTAATTCTACCTTGCTAAAGGATTTTTCAATTCTAATCTAAGAACTATATCTGGTTAAAGGTTTTACAATGTAAGACTTGTTAGGATCTACTCAGTTAAGATGCTTTACAAATTTGATTATTCTTTAATTAGTAACATAAACCTATCTATTAAACTTGCATCTACTTATTCTTTTTAGACTCTATATGCTCAATAACTGATTCCTACATACTATGCTCCTCTCATAATAACAATTATGTACTTGGTAGATTCAACTCTGAATCACAATTACTCTTTTCTCTTTATTGCTTTGTTACTCTACTCTATTATTCTCTAACAATTACAATAACTAAATCCTATTATTTTGGGTGGACATTATCAGGTCCCTTGTACTAAATCCCTTAATCGGGTGACATCTATTCAGGTGTTCTAAGTCCTCTAACAAATCAAGCACTAACATGCCTTATTGTATCAAATCCCTTAACCAAGGCGTATCTAACAGTGTGTTGTAATCCTTTAACAAGGAAGGCTCCTAACAGGGCACACTTCATAAGAGTGCCAAATTTGTGAGGTTTCCTCACACCGTGGTTTTCACCCAATTTGGGTTTCCACATGATAAATTTAGTGTTTCTTTTGGTTGATTGCTTTATGCTATTATTATGCTAGAATTTATTTTTCTTACAGTTGTAGTATACTACATTAGATTTGTTTTAAAGTTTTATAGGTGTTGATTCACCCCTCCCCTCTCAACACCAGTTGGGACTTTCAATTGGTATCAGAGCCTCAATTTCTTTTCTATGTTTCTTAACCGCAAAAGAAAGAGTGAAGATGATGAGAAAGGAAGGACCAAAGTTTTCAAAGGAAAAATTTACTCTCTAGTGTAGCAGAATGAAGTTGTACATGAAGACCATCAAAGATCAATATTGGACTCATGTAACCACTAATTACATTGAACCCAATGGTACCCTAACTCTTGATGAATTGAAGATCAAGATAGAACATGTAGTTACCATGGACATGATAGCGAGCATGCTACCCGACTACATCTATGTAGACATTGAAAATCTAGATACTTCTCACAAGATGTGGGCCAAGCTGTAATTAGTATATGGTGTTGACCCATATGTACAAAGAGCTAAGATTGAAAGCCTCAGAGGAAATTATGATAGCATGAGGATGAATGAAGGAGAAGACATTGAGAAATATAGCAACAAAATCAAAGAAGTAATTAACTCCATCAAAAGTGCTAGAGGAAAACTAAGTGAGGAGGAGGTGGTAAGAAAAATACTAAGAACACTTAGGCCTCAGTCATTCAAGAGCTCAGATTAGTAACCACAGATCAAGTCACTCTATATTCCCTAATCGGTAAGTTGACTAAATTTTAATTGAGAAATTTTGATAATAGCTTACCCATGGAGAAAGCTACTTTTCATTCTTATGTAAATACCTCTTCCACCAAGAAAGGAAGAGAAATTTGTAATATCTCTATTGGTAAGATTTGAAGTCTTTTTGAGAATCTACTCTCAAAAGAGATGGAGCAAGATGAGTTAGAATCACTCATTGCTAGAAGATTTCACAGAGGAAAATGGAAATAGAAAGGAAATCTTCCACTAAAATGTTTCTCTTGTAATAAGAGAGGACGTATTGCTACAAGATGTCCAGACAATGATAACAAAGAAAAGAGAAACTGATTCAAGAATAAAGAAAAGGAGTGCTACCTTGTAGAAGAAGGAGTCACAAAGATTGAATCTGAAGACTTTGAAGATCTAGAAATTACATTTTTTTCAATAACAGAAGAAATCCCAGTGATAAGTAAAATGGCACTTATATCAAGATCTCATCAACATGATGACTGGATCATTGACAGCGGATGCACTCACCACATGACTAGTCATAAGAAAGAATTCATTAGCTTAAAGCTCAATGATGGTGGATTGGTAACCTTTGGTAAAAATTCCCCTGTGCTATCAAAGAAAAAGGTTCTATTGCACTCAGCAATGATGTTGTATGTGAAGATGTGTATTGGGTAGAAGGACTCAAGTACAACTTAATGAGCATTGCTAAACTTAAAAACAAGGGATTCCTATTGGAATTTGGGAAAGGTTATTGTGTTGTCAAGAAACAATTAGGAACTCATGTTTCTATTGGTAGATAGAGTAAAGGGAACCTATTCGACCTGGACTCAATCAAAGGAGCCTGCCTCATAGCATCACATCAGTCAAAGGAGAAACAAAAAAATTTTGTCTTGTAACCAAAGAGGACAATAGCTAGTTGTGGCATAAGAGGCTCTTCCACATAAACTTTGATAGTATTGTCAAGGTGAGAAAGAAGAAATCAGTGAGAAGACTTACTAAGATTACAAAACCTTACAAAGGTATTTGTAAGGACTGTTAGTTGGGAAAGCTGACGGGAACAAGTTTTTGTAATAAATCCTTTTCTACTGAAAAATGTTCTAGATCTTGTGCACACAAATTTGTGTGGACCTATGAGAACAAAGAGATACTACAAAGATAGGTACTTCATGCTCTTTGTAGATGATTTCTCAAGAATGATGTAGACACTCTTTCTCTAAGAAAAATCAGAGGTGTTTCACATGTTTAAAATGTACAAGGCTCGAGTAGAGAAGGAGACCGGTAAAACCTTAAAGTGACTAAGATTAGATAGAGGAGGTGAATACACTTCTCATGATTTCACTCACTGCTTTGAGGAATAGGGAGTAAAAAGGAAGTTATCTTCACCAAGGACTCCTTAGAAAAATAGAGTAGTAGAAAGAAGAAAAAAGAAACTGATTAACTATGCAAGAACCCTAATGATTCAAAAGGATCTCCCCCATCACTTCTAGAGAGAAGCTATCAACACTTCTATCTACACACTGATCCAAGTTCAAGTCAAGAAAGGAACTAGTAAGACTCCCTATGAACTATGGTTTAGTCATACTCCTAGTGTAATATATTTCAGAATCTTTGGTAGCAATTGTTACATTAAGAGAGATATGTACTCTGGAAAGTTTGAGCCCAAGAGTGATGAAGGAATATTTCTGGGTTATTCTACCAAGAGTAAAGCCTACCAGTGTCTGAATAAGAGAACAAGAAAAATAATTGAAAGCATCAATGTAAGGGTTGATGAATATTCAGAACCAAGAAAGAAGATCGATCATAATGAACATGATGATTTGCAGGGTCACAATGATGGAAATCTTTTTGAGTTCAATGAGATGACAAATGAAGATGAAAGAGAAGAACATGAGAATAGACCTCTAGAGTGGGATGTTGTACCTGAAGCCAATAGACCAACTCAAGATAATGAACATGAAGTTGTTCACAACCATGGAGAAGAAATTGCTCAACTGGAAGAACTTGACTAGGAACAAAGATTGGTTCTCCCAATGTATGTCACATATCACTCAACCGATAATATAATTGGTGAAAAACATGCAAATTTCTTGACCAGGAAAAAGGCTAGAGAAAATATTTGTTTATTCTCCTGCATAAAGCCCAAAACTACCAGGGAAGCTCTAGAAGACAATGTTATCTCTATTGAGCATTAATGATTGTCATTAGTATCAAGGTTATTAAAGACATGGGTTGGTTACATATATGAACCCAGACGGTAACTATAAGCAAAATAGGCCAGCTAGTTAAGTATATACACCAAGCATCAGATAGTTTACTGAGCATTAGTAAACACCGATACTGAGAGACAATAAACATCGAGCATCAAAATAAACACTGAGCAGTTTATACATTGTTTACCGAGGATCATAGGAAATGGCATAGTATTCTGGAATGGCACATTCTTCTATGAAAATAGTTACAATAGATCAAAAAACATTTTACCAAGATTGAGGATCTTTTATCATTGAGATAAGATGAAGATCTTATGTAATAGTTTGATCTAGGTTATTTTTTTACACCGTAGATCTTAGGGTTTTGTCTAAGATTTGTAAACCTAATTTTTTATAAGAGGCATAATGTTGTATGCTATATATTTGTATGTTTACACCATTTTTTTGGGTGAACTAATGTATGAGAAAAGAAGCACTTGAAGCACTAGCCAAACTTCAAGATTATCAGTTCATAGAGCAGAACAATATTCGGAGGAAATTAGATTAAATAGAATCAGAGTAAGCTAACCAAGCAGTTCAGAGCAGAGATTCATCACAGTAAAGGTGATATTTTATTAGTACTTTATTGATCTGTATCAGATAATCAAGTTGTCATTATCAAATAGATACCTATTGCTTTCTAATCATTGTAATAGAGTTTTGTAAAATCTCTTAACAGAGTAGACTTGATAGTCTTTTGTAAATCTCTTAACCGAGTGCACACTCAAGTAGTGTTGCTAAAATCCTATAACTAGGTAGATCTAGATAATCTAATATGATACTCCTAATAGGGTAAGATCACTAGAAGTGATCAAAACTTGTATCCTTAATAGGCAAACCTTTTCTATCTACAGTAGTGAAGAATTTGTGGGTGTCATCCCCACCGCGGTTTTTACCTTCTAACAAGGGTTTTTGTGTTACAAAAATACTTGTGTTATGGAACTTTTATATTGTTTATTTCATGTTGTTTACTTTCACAAGTTGAATGGATGAATGATGCATGCATTAGATACAAGTTATTTTGCAAGGTTACTACTATTTTCTATTATAGATCTGAAAGGTTGATGTGTTAAAGTTTTTGAGGGCACTGATTCACCCCTCCCCTCTCAGTACCCTATCTCTTCTAATTCCAACAATTGGTATTAGAGCTCAGTTCTCTTATTGGATAGTTTAACCACTGAAGGGTAAAGATCTAAGTCATGGAGAGGTATAAGTTAGATAAGTCTATTGAGAATCAAAAGATTCAGATGTAGATGTTTTTTGAACAGTATAGGCAAGCCAAGGAAGGACTGAAGAAATTACTAGTTGAAAGAAAGAACCTAGCTATTTTGCAAAATGAGATTGGCTACCATGGAGAACCAATTGATGATATATTTGATCATATTGGATCTAGTTCTAGAAGTATTTCTGATGGATCTGAAATTATAATCTCTAATTTGTCTGAAAAGAATTAGCATTTAATCGAACAAGTGAAAGCACTGCAAATCGGTCAAGAATCTCATATGGTGAGAATGGTTGAAATAATGAACAATGCTAGACAGGCTAAGTAAGAAAGGAATCTAGCTATTGCGGACTAAAGATAGACAACTGAATAGCTACAAGATAAAGAGATTCAGATACAAAGACTCACCAATCATCACTTTCAAGTATCTAATCAGATGATGACTATGAATCAAGAAGTCAACCGAGTGAATGGATAATTGTCTAGAAGACTTGAAGATGTTGCAATACTCAGAGAAGAGAATGAAAAAATTAGAAATGAAATAAAGACACACAAATAGCATAATGAGATGATGAGGCTAGCTGAGAACAATTTCAAGAAGATTGATGATTTTCTGATTAATCAAAGGAGATTTGGAAGTAGAGTTGGATTAGGCTATACTGGCAAAGGAGAATCATCACAACAAGCTGAACAAGTCAACAACAATCAAAATTAGAAACCTAAAGTGTTGACATGTTATCACTATGGAAAACCAGGACATACATCTAATGTATGTAGAAGCAAAGCTCAAGGTAAACCTCCCGTCATTCCTAAGTTCAATGGTTATTGATATTATTGTGGTAAGTATGGTCACCAAGCTTATGAGTGTACAACTAAATTGAATGATAATGCTAAAAATACTACTGTGGAGAAAATATGTTATAATTGTAATAAACATGGACACACTACATGAGAGTGTAAGGCAAAAATGAAGCAAGTATGGACTCCTAAGAAAAAGATACAACACAAGTCGTATCAACCGAAGAGACAAGGTAATTCTTATGTTTTGGATTATAACACATGGGCTAACTATGTTGCATGTGGTAGATATGGGCACACTTCAGTGAATTGTAATAGGAAAAGATGGGCTAGACAATCAAGAAGCTAGACAAGCACTAGAATGGCATGTATGCATTGTCATAAGGTCGGTCATTTAAGCAAGGACTGTAGAGACTGAGCACTTGAAGAAGGTCATGTATTTGAGAGTGGAAACACTATAGCAGATATCATGAGAATAAGGAATAGCATGTGGAAGAAGGCATCTAATGAGAATGTAGAGTCAAGTAATGTTGTCGATGAAACCTCATCCACTGGATTGGGTGTCATCGGTACCTCCACTTAAGGTGATATAGGTATGTATGGGACTGACATTTCAAACTGATCACATTTTACATATAGTTCTATATATATGATGAGCACATACCAAATCTGCATGAATAAAGATGCATTATCATTTATATATTTTTGAGCTAACAAAGCTATACATTAAGTAAAAGTTAGACCGAGCGTTGGTTACCCATCAGTAATCACTATTCAAGGTTAACCAAATAACAGTATCAACTGAGAAAAGAAGTCTTGTGTTAACCGAGCTGATGAAAGATTGTAGCTGTCACCGAGCTGACAGTTGTCATGAAACAGAAAGTAGGTCAGGTATTTATTGCATAAATTTTTTAGTGGGAATATCAAAAATTCTATAAATACATGGAAGATAGAGTTCATTCTTCACATTGTGAATTTTAGAGAGCTAAGATTTCATAGAGCGAGTACGAGCAAGATTATTTCATGCAAATTAAAGTAGTTGTAGATCGAACTGAGCACACTCTTTGATACATTCCAAGTAAGTTGAAACCCTACTGAGCATATTTTTCATAACTTATCGGAAACCTAGTTTGTTGAAATGGAATCTACTGCAAGTTCTTCTAAAGTTGTGGATGAAGAAGTTAATTTAATAGTGTCAGCAAGTTACAAGGAACCACCTTATAAGTTACACCTTGAAGTTGCCTCAAAAATGGATATAGCGGGTGCTTTTTCAAGCATTCCACCTAGGGTTTTATTGACAGAAGACATATGATCATACATACACTATAAAATTGGAGAAATTGGAGATTTTGATATGTATTTTGCATTTCAGGCACTTTGTAATGAGAAAATGGAACTGAAACCAGAGCACAAATTGGTTGAGACACTTGGTCTTACTCATGCCCTAGATTTTCTGAAGAACTTTAAGAATGAATGAATTAGGGTTGTGTTGAGTCACTATCATGAGGGCATATTCTGGCTAGATAGACCGATCAAGGTCACAAAAAGAATGATTAGCAGGGTTACTAGTTACCCTACTACTGATAAAGCCAAAGTATTTCAAAGCTCATCCCGAGCTGATGTTGAAAAGAACAATGGCGTAAAATGGGATGGAAGAGCACTGAAAATTTCAACAATTGTGGATCCTGAAGTTAAGTTTGCAGCACACATCATTGGGTACAAGATATTTTAGTCGAGCAAATCAAATAGTGTACCCTATAGTGTAGTTGACATGGCTCATAAATTGATAAAGAAGGGTCATCAGATTGACCTAGCTGAGCTACTATTGAGACAAGTTAAGGAAAACATGAATACAATCAAAACACAGAAGTCCAATACCTATAAGTTTGGATCACTCCTAGTATGTTTATTTTTCTATCTCCAGAAATTCTTTCCCTCTGTCGGTCACACTGACTAGATAGATGATACACTGATCACTTCACAAATATTTGATATTATGAAAGGTCTAGGAGATAATGCTGAAAATGTAATAAATAGTTATTTTGAAGATTTCAAAGTGAAGATGAATTTAAGAAGTAGAATTCCTGATGAATTGGTCAAAAAATATGCGATGGATATTTATTTCTTAATGAATACTGACCACACTATGATAAAAGTTGTAGAACCAAGGATAAAGTGGCTAGAACCCATGGGCTATGAAATGGATTATGATTTCAGTTTGAAATCTATTAAGGCACTACTAGAATTACCAAAGGACACTAAGGCTGCAAGGTTTGGAACCTTTGAGGAAGCTAAGTCAAGAATAAAAACTAATCTGGTCATCGGTAAAATGATAAGGAAATCAAAGAAAATAAAGTTTTAACTAAGCACTTTGGAGATGTATCAGACTCATCTAAGGAGTCATGAGTTGAACCTACAACCAAAGGTCAGTTAATGTTGGCTAACAAACCATATGACAGTGAGGAGACCAAATCTGAAAAAGAACAAGAAGCTACACTGGTTCCTCCTACTAAAGCTCCAAGGAAGAGGGAGTTGCCAGTGCAAACAGGCGCATGCACAAGGTTATCAACTACAACTTCACCACTGAACAAGAAGGTAGTAATAAAGCTAACAAAAAGAAAGGCTACCACACTAAAAAAGACCTATGTTAAGAAAGGACCAAAGAAGGCAGTAGAACCATCGAAGAAAAGGATAAAATTGATAAGAAACAGAGAAGACCTTGAGGATGACTAAGATGACAACAATCAATTCAAGGTTGTTAGTAATAAGGAAATGTCAATTGATGAGATTGCTGAAGATATAATTGAGAATGGAAATCTTGTAGATCCAAAACTCAGTAAGTTTGACAGCATGATAAATGAAGACCAAAACCAAATTGAGGAAGCCATCATCCAGATGATGATCCGCTACAAATGAGTTCCATTAGAGTTTTAATTATCGCTACCCAAGACATTAGAGGACCTAATAAATCAAAAGTGGTCATACACCTTGGACACCAAGAAGTGGATGAGGGAACAAGCCCTTGTAGCGATTGCACCAGATTTATCTCTTGATGAGATTAAAGAGCTTATGGATATTGTATTTACTAATTACACTTTACTTAAGTTTACTTAGGATAATGCATTTGCATATTAGTTGTCATTGTGGAACCTAGGAGTTTGCATTTCATTTTAGCACATGGTTAGGAGAATTTCCACTTTAGGTGTGATAGTTGTCTTCACATACCTCTTTGTGTGTGAGATCCATCTTTAGTGCTCTTATCACATTATCATCCTCTCATTGTTGCACATGCTTCACATACTTTCATGTACAATGGAGGATGATCCACCTTTGGTGGACATGTGATTCCACCTAGTGTGGGTGATATCTTATCATTTCTTTATCATGTAGTCTTATTGCATTGCCTATATATTCAGGCACTCCTACTTTGTAATCAATTCAATTAGCTATAATCAATTATTTGATTATTTTTCCTATCTCTCTTGTGTTGTCTCTTGAGCTTCTAGATCTTGGATTTTATTCTTTTCCTAGGAAAATTCTTACATGGTATCAGAGTGATATCAAAATTCTTACATGGTATCAAAGCCATAGGAGTTTCATTATATAGCCTATTTTGGAGAGATTTTTATTGCAGGTCAAAGTTGGAGCTTGTTGGTGCAAATCAGAGGTTGGCATCACATTGAGGAGGTCCAAATACTCCTAAATTGAATTTTGTTTCATCCAAATTGGACATCTGAAGCTAAATCTAGAGCCATTTGAATTTTCAAGGTTCGGTGGCGGTGATTCAGAAAAAATAATTTCAGAGGCGATTTTCAAACAGCAATATCTCATTCATTCGGACTCCTTTTCTCAAGCAAGTTTTTTTGTTTTGGGGTAGAATTTCATGATCTACACAATGGTGTAGGTGATTTCTAATCTATATTTCTGATGTTTTTTGAAAATCACAAATCCTAATTTTTACAACTTTAGAGGTTTTGTTTGGGCTCATATGGACACATTTTCAGGTGCTTGTTTTTTCAAAAGTTCATGATTTTTTGTCTACTTTCCAGATCTAGTATTAGTTTGGAAAAATTCTAAGTAGCCATAGTACTTTCAGAATTTGGTCTATTTTGGCCTATTTTTGGCACTTGTAATTTGTTAGATCCTTGAGAGATCTTGTGTCTTATTTTTTTGAGTCTACTATAGCTTCATATTTTCTATTGTAATTATCAAAATCAGAAGTCCACTTTGGTTCATTTTGGCAAATGGCAATTGTACACGCACTAGCTATAAAGTGCCAAAATCATCATTTTTGGGGGGTTCTTTGATTGAGTGAATTGGGGGGTGTCTTGTGTGCTGGTGTCTCTCTCTTTCCTATACTTTTTTCATTTTGCATCATGGGTTCTATTGCAAAATTAACTCCACATAACTATACTACATGGAAAGATAATGTATGGAGCAAGTTAATGGTTAAAGGTTTAAATTCTTATGTGGATGGTACAATTAAAAAACCTGCTGATGATGATACTACTATAATAGATAAACGGTCACGCAAAAATTTTAAAGCTTTAGGAGTCTTGAGAGAGAATATTTATGAAGTTTTCATGTATCACATAAAAACCATAAACAATGCTAGAGATGCTTGAGATAAACTTGCAGAATTGTTTGGTAAAGTGGATGAAGAAATGAGATTCAAAATTGAGACTGATCTCCTCAAATTAGAGCCTAGGAACTTTGACACAATCCAAGATTATCTCAACAAAGTCAATGATTATAGAGCACAACCTGATGATTGTGGTAATCCCATGAAGGATGCAAAGTTGGTTAGTCACTTGTTGAAACATCTTCCTCCTGAATATGAAACTTTTGTTTCAAGTTATAATAATCACAAGTTGACCACGGGTAGTGCCTTCATTAAGCCTTCATTTGAGTCAGTTTCTGAAATGTTGGTCGTAGAACAAGAAAAATTGATGAGCATGGGGATTCTCAAGTCTCCAACTTCCAAGGCATTGGTGGCTAATCATGAGAGTCAAGGAAATCAAAGTCAAAAGAAGAATAAGAATTGGAAGTCTAAGTCTCAAAAAGAAGGCACAACATCAACGTCCACACAACATGACACTTCTACATCACCTCCAAAGAGTGAATCTTCAAAGAAGGAGAAGCGGTTTTGTGCATATTGCAAAAAGGATGGACATGAAGAACACTTTTTTTATAAGAAGGACATTGATGAATTAAAGAATCTTCTTGCTGAGAACAACATCAAATTGCCTTCTAGGATGTCTACCTCAACCTCTTCTTTACCAAATTCAGAAAAATATAAAGGAAAGGGTCACACATTTGTCACTAAAAAAAGGACAAGCTTTGTATGCTTCTTCAAGTCCTGATTCAGGTAGATGGCTTCTAGATTAGGGGGCTTCTCATCATATGGCTTCTTCACAGTCCATGTTTTCATCATTTGAGCCTTGCAAAGGTCCACCTATTTTGATGGCAATCACACTTACATGAATTTCATTGGGAAAGGAAGTATTGATGTTAGGGAGGGACACTTCAATGATGTTGATGCAGAGCATCATGAAAACCATTTACATCATCTAGGATCTTGATGATCCAATCTTCATTTAATCATTCAAATATTAGTAAAGAGTAAAATACTATCTTCTTTCACAAGATCAATCAACAAAAAAATACTTCTTTTCTTCATTTAACAAACAACTTCGATACTATCCGAAGTTGTACAGTTTTCAAAGATTAAGTTATTTGACCTACTAAAACTCCAAACCAAAATTTATAGAAAACAAAAATTTTGTAGAAAACTATAATATATATCATCTAAAAAAATCTTAAGGTCTGATGACCCCATTTGATTCCTCAAAAAATTATTGTTTCAGACTAAAAATTCTGATCCACATCCCTGTCATAATTTAGAATTAAAACACCAAACCCTGCCTAGGGCATCACATATCTTTCTCAAAAAGAATCCAAATGACAAAAAACCAATTCTATATGAAAAAATTATGAATCTAGTTTCATAATCTTAAGCCATTTATTTTTTCCAATCATAAATAATTTTTCAAGCACAAATCACTACCTGCAACTCCAATGGAGATCTTTAAAAACTAGTTTCCACTAAAATAATCATAACTTTGACAAATCATCATAAAAATGACTAAAACCAAAAGAAAATAAAATTTAATTCACATATCTTTCCAATGAATATTCTTATAGGTCCTGATTCACCAAAATGTGTCCGTACCAAACGCTTCAATCTGACTATGGTCAAGCAGTCTCAAATCTGCAAATAACAACTTCCACCAAAACCTACATAACTTATTCATTTCTTTATAAAATTGAACCAAACCAAAAGAATGAGAAATAGGATTCCTCCTTATACCAATTAATTACTATATTACAGGGTTTCTAGGCCTTACATGTCCATACAAGACCTGGAACCAACACTAAAACTGAAAAACTAATCAAAATAACAATAATAGAATGCACCAAAAATGTATCAAATTAATTCCTCCTCTCAAATCTGATTTGGTTCGACCATAAAATGGTATTTATATCCATTTGACAGTTATAAACCTTCCTAACTACCCCCAAGACCAACCATCTACCTTTTTACATCATCTTTTGTAATGTTAGCAACTTTCTCAATGTTGCATTTTACAACTTTTTAAGCAACTTTTACATTTTTGACAAAATGACTTCAAAACTTTGTCAAACCTCTCTATACATATATAAATAGAATATTTAATACATTTTATAATTATTTTACCCTTCCATGAGTCTTTTACACAAATTTGACCATGTAGACCTAAACATGACCTATTTGACAACTTGAGCAATATTGTGCACATGCTTACATTTCTTGTCAACACCTTTACAAATGGATTCAAAATGACTCAATACATCATATAATTGAATTTAAATGACATAAAAACATATATATCTCATAGTGACCTCTAGGATTAGGTGCTCCTACACCAGATGTGTTGTGTGTTCCACACTTGACCAATAACCTTCTTTCTATCTATCAAATCACAAATGGTGCTACAAAGAAGACTGTGGAATTTACACCTGATTCAATTTTCATCAAGGACTTGGAGAGAGGAGCAGTTATTGCTACTAGGATAGTGGATCACTCTTCTTAGTTGTACTCCTTTGTAGATTTTGTTCCTCTTTATGACAGTGATTCTTCACACAGTGATTCTTCAGCATATGATGATTATAGTGATGATTTGGATTTTGAGGAGAGTTTTGGCTACTTAAACTTGGGTATTCTCACTCATGATCAAGCTCTTGAGCCTTCCATTTTATCTCCTCCTATTGAGACTACTTCTACTCTTGCTCCTGATGATGCTTGCATTGACAGAGCCATGGGTTCAGGTGCTTCAGTGCATCAGGATATTTATTGTCTTCCAGACTTGGTTCCAAGGGATGACTACTTGACAGACATTGCAGGTTTGTTTATGGAGTCCTACATTTCAGATTTGGGAGACTTCATTGATGATATTCATCTTCTCTTTGTTGAATATGATCCTTCTTCAGTTTTTGGGAGGGAGCATGCTGACCATCATATTCATTCTCTACTTGATCATTCTTTCGAGGGTGAAATGATTGTGGATACTTTGATATAGTAGTTGGAGGAGGTCACTTTATCTTCAGAGGAGATACTTGGGTCTTTGGTACATGTTCTACATTCATCCTCAATTGATCCTGATTTGTCTTTTTTAGTAGAGTGGCTTAGTACAGATGATTTGGAGGAGGCACCTTTCAGCTTTGACATGGGGACACTTGAGCAGATTTTAGAGATTTCATACACTTTGAGGTTTCTTCCTATAGATTGGGGAGGAGGCTTCATATACTCACCTTTGGTCTTGTTTCTTCCTAAGGGGAGGAATGTTGTTCTACACTCATGGAGTAGTTTCTACATCAAGCCTGGAGCATCTACCATTGGTGTTCATTCTACATTGAGGGGGGATACTTGGTCTCTCTTTCACTACTTCTCTATTATGGGGGGGATATTTTCCTCACATGAGGTCTTCTCTCTCATATTCTATTATTGTATTCATCTCTTTTTTGGAGGGAGGGTTTTTCCCATGAGGTTTTCGCTCGTTCTCCACTTTATGAGAGATTGCATTGTTCTTGCATATTGTACATGGGTACCTAACATGGCCTAGTAGCTAGGACCCATCTTGCATTGTGAGCTTAAATGCATTTCCCTAGGTTGCACTTAAGGGGGGGTGTTGGTGTAATTAAGTATTTACTAATTACACTTTACTTAAGTTTACTTAGGATAATGCATTTGCATATTAGTTGTCATTGTGGCACCTAGGAGTTTGCATTTCATTTTAGCACATGGTTAGGAGAATTTCCACTTTAGGTGTGACAGTTGTCTTCACATACCTCTTTGTGTGTGAGATAAACCTTTAGTGCTCTTATCACATTATCATCCTCTCATTGTTGCACATGCTTCACATACTTTCATGTACAATGGAGGATGATCCACTTTTGGTGGACATGTGATTCCACCTAGTGTGGGTGATATCTTATCATTTCCTTATCATGTAATTCAATTAGCTATAATCAATTATTTGATTATTTTTCCTATCTCTCTTGTTATATCTCTTGAGCTTCTAGATCTTGGCTTTTATTCTTTTCCTTAGGAAAATTCTTACATGGTATTAGAGTGATATCAAAAATTTTATAGATACTTATGTGCAAATATTCAATGTCAAGCACCGAGCTATGCAAATAATAGATGAGAATCTGGTAGATCTTGATGAGTCTAGTCAACATATTTGGAGTTCACTCTTAGTTGTCAGAGAGCATAATGAGAAAGTTGCATTTCAAAAAATTTCTAAAAAGAGACTGAATTCAAAAGGTAAAGTAATATTCATTGAGGACAATGTAGCAAAGAAGAATAAAGAGTCAAAGGTATCACTTACCAAGGTAATTGATACAAAAATTGGTCAAGAAATTAAGAACAGTTCATAGGATGCATTGAATCCATAAGTGATTTAGATTGAGGAAACAAATGACGCGGATGTACTCATTAAGGACATCACAAATGGTGATCCTAATGATGGGGATGATGATGATGATGTAAATAATGCACAAGACAACACACTGGATGAAGCACAAGTTACCGAGTGTGCATTTTCATCACTATCGAGTGAGCTTCTTGTACTTGTTGATGTTGTAAAGATTTAATGCACGGAACAACCCAAAGGCTCAATCCTCGAGAAACCACAAGACACAATAGGGGAACCAAGCAATGAACCTCCTGCAAAGACAAACAAGCCTGAAGGAAAAGAGGCCAATAAATCAAAAACTAAAGGAAAAGAGGCTAATGAAAACAAGAAGAGCCTAAGGAAACTAAGGACACCCCACCTGACACCACATCTGAGGCTCCACCTCATTCAACCAAGACACAAGTTACCGAGGAGCAGAAGAAGGAAGATAGTTTGTCAATTAGGCAAAATAATCTGAGGGAAAAAGACAAAGCTATTGTCACCATTGTCAAGAATTCACCACTTGCACCAGAGAAGAAGAGAAAGAAGAAAGGAAAAGGGTTGGTCACTCTAGACGAAGTCATTATGATACCTGACTATGACCCAAGGAATTGAGAAAATATGGGGGATTATGTACAAGAAAAGTAGCACAACAGAAATTGAGACAAGAGAGTAAGAGCAAGGAGATATTGGAAAATGTAAGAGACATCTTACAACAGGTCATCCCCTAGATACATGTAGATGAGGACACACTGATTATGGACCATCTTGCTACTCTTTCTGAAGGAATCAATGGCCCAGATGTCGATGCTAACAAAAGAATTGAAGAGCAGGCAAAGTCAAAGATACAAGATAAATTCACTAAAAGAATAAGCCAAGAAGTGGCAATCAACAAGGTTAAAATTTCAGAGGTAATAATTGAGATTCAGTGTATTACTAATTCTATTTGCCAAATCTTGTTTAAGCTATTTACTGTCCAAACCTTCACTGCAGAGATCAATGAAAAGATTAGACAATTTGAGAATGAAATCTCAGTTAGTGCAAATGCAGCTACAACTGAGCCACAAGATTTTTCTAAGCATATACTTAGAGTTCAAGAACTCAGGTGGTTGATAGCAGATCTCAAGAAGCAAGAAGAGTGCATAACTAATTAGGTTACTAAGTTGTAGATAGAACTCCTTCCATACTTGAAAATTTTTGAGAAACATATTGTCAGGGCACAATCACTTGTTGCAACACCAGAGATTTCTATGTTGGACAACATATTTGATATGCATGCACAAGTTGGTCTTGAGCACATTGCTCTCACCAACTTGAAAGAGGAATGGGAAAACCTCTTGGAATGGCTGAAGAAAACCCATCGGCACATTTTTGACAAGCTGTAAGTATAAAATTTTTGTATTTGGCATTAATATCAAAAAGGGGAAATTAATGTATATGCCAAATATGTAACTTTTTGCTAAGTATACTACACATTACCAGAGCATGCACCGAGGGGGAGTATTTAGATATGTATATGTATATGGTGGAGATATAATTTTTGAGACATAAGGTCTATATACATTCAAGTTTTGATACTAATGCCAAAGGGGGAGATTTTTATCTCTATTGAGCATTAATGACTATCATTAGTATCAAAGGTTATCAAAGACATTGGTCGGTTACATATATGAACCCAATCAGTAACTATAAGAAAAATAGGCCAATTGGTTAAGTATATACACCGAGCATTAGACACTTTACTGAGCATCAATAGACACCAATACTGAGATACAATAAACAATGAGCATCAAAATAAACACCAAGTAGTTTATACAATTTTTAGCGTGGATCACAGGACATGGCATAGTATTCTGGAATGGCACATTCTTCTATGCAAATGGTTACAACATATCAAAAAATATTTTACCAAGATCGAGGATCTTTTATCAATGAGATACGATGAAGATCTTATATAATAATTTGATCTAGGTTATTTTTGTACACCATAGATCTTACGGTTTTGTCTAAGATTTGTAAACCTAATTTTGTATAAGCGGTATAATGTTGTATGCTATATATTTGTATGTTTACACCATTTTTTTTGGGTGAACTGATGTATGAGAAAAGAATCACTTGAAGCACTAGCCAACCTTCAAGTTTATCAGCTGACAAAGTAGAACAGTATTCAGAGGAAATCAGATTAAGCAGAATCAGAGCAGACTAACTAAGCAGTTCAGATCAGAGATTCATCACAGTATTTAGGTGATATTTTATCAGTACTTTATTGATCTATATCAGACAATTAAGTTTTCATTATCAGATAGATACCTATTGCTTTCTAATCATTGTAATAGATTTTTGTAAAATCTCTTAACAGAGTAGACTTGGCAGTCTTTTGTAAATCTCTTAACCGAGTGCACACTCAAGTAGTGTTGCAAAAATCCTATAACTAGGTAGATCTAGCTAATCTAATATGTTACTCCTAACAAGGTAAGATCACCAGAAGTGATCAAAACTTATAGCCTTAATAGGAAAACATTTTCTATCTATAGTAGTGAAGAATTTGTGGGTGTCATCCCCACCATAGTTTTTACCTTTTAACAAGGGTTTAAACGTTACCAAAATACTTGTGTTATAGGACTGTTATATTGTTGATTTCATGTTGTTTACTTTCACAAGTTGAATGGATGAATGATACATGCATTAGATACAAGTTATTTTGCAAGGTGATTACTCTTTTATGTTATATATCTGAAAGGTTGATGTGTTAAATTTTTTGAGGGCACTATTTCACCCCTCCTCTCTCAGTACCCTATCTCTCCTAATTCCAATAGATGAGAATTGGGTCAAGGCCATGGAAGAAGAGATTGAGAAAATAGAGAAGAATGACACATGGATGCTTGTGCCAAGACCACGGGAGAAGAATGTCATTGGGACAAAATGGGTCTACAAGAAAAAAAAAAAAAAAAAAAAAAAAGAAGCTAAATGAAGAAGGAAAAGTAATAAGGAACAAAGAAAGACTTATCTACAAAGGATATGCTCAGGAGGCTGGATTCGATTATGGGGAAACCTTTGCACCTGTGGCCAGATTGGAAGGAGTAAGAATCATTCTTTCTTATGATGCTTGCAAGAAGTTCAAAGTGTACCATATGGATGTAAAGTCTTCATTCCTAAATGATATACTGGAGGAGGAAGTTTACATTGAACAACCGGAAGGCTTCACATTCACACAAAAAGGTGGTATGGTCTTTGTTGGTGTTTTTTCTTGTTGGTCCTGACATACATTCTTTCACAACTCACAAACTGACTCAACAAGAGAAAACCCAACTTCGACAAGGCTTCAAATGCCTTCTGCACTTCGGGCTCCACAGGCCCAAGCGGGTGTACCTCAAGATATTTGATCACAACACCTACAAACTATTCCTTCCTCACAACATGAGCAAATATAAAAATGGATCAACAAGATATTAATGTCCTGCAACTGGATTCACCCTTTCAAGTGAATCATTGGATGGTTTCCATCCTGTCATGCTAGATTTAACAATCAAAGTACCCAAAAATAGAAAGGGAAATGGTTGATTGATTAAATTGGTGTTTGATTGGAAAATGATCTCTAATAGTAAGGATCAGTGCCTTCAATCCAAGCAAGGAGTCAAAACCAATAGATATAAACCTAAACTGCAAACCATGTTTCATTGATTGATATCCCTACATTAATGCCTTACATTAACACATTCTATCACTCAATATGAAGAATCATATAAATTCATAATACTAGTCTAATTTCCAATCTACATTTATGGATTTTATAATCCTTCCTTAAAGGATACCCAAGTACAAACAGATATATTCTCCCATGGAGAAGAAAAACTCAATATCCCTTGAATACTAAACTCATATTGAAATTGAAACTCAATACAATGAAAAAAACTCCCTGAAAATCATACATGCCTTGCATATATTTAGATTTGCAATTAAGTTTTCAAATACCTGCATTAAATCTATGATAGAAAATGAAAAACACAGACCATTGCACTAGACAGCCATGAGCCAAATGGAACCTCTATTCTGGACTCCTCTCTTGGAGAACCCCCAAAAATTAGAACCCTGTACAACACTAAGAATTTAGAATAAGAAGGCGAAGGAAGAATCTTAGAAATCATCACAAAGCGACACTTGTCTCCCTTTCATCTATTCATTGGCTGAGTCATCCACCTTCAAACTAAAAATGGGACCTGCTCTCATCTCTCGAAAGCACCTATCATCTGTTTCAATTGAATTGTGAGTCACCGGATGTAACAAACTCAAATATCTCATAAAAAATCCCTTGACCCCTATTTTTTTCAACTGCAAATATCTTGAAACCAATAGGACCTGCATCAAATCTGATCTCAGAAATGGATTCCTCATTCTCTCACCTTTCCGGCAATATATAATACTTGATATTTGGCCCAAAAATGAAGCCTCGGGCAGCCATTTTCCATCTCTAGGCCTACATTTTGATTTTTGAATTTATTCCATATAGTGCAGACTATAGAAATTAATACTTTTAATTTTGATTTTCATCCAACTTGAAATGTCACGTGAGTCCTCAATTCTTAATCGCTGAATACATTGACCTAGCCACCAATTCCTCGGCAACTAAGCGACTAGGCATTTTCTCTAATTCGCGAAGTCATTTGTCTAACAGTCACCTTACCTGGCAAATAGGCAAACAACTATCTCCAAGTTGCTAGATGATTTCACACTAACTACCAACACTCGACGAACTAGCAACTGACCGCATTCGCTGAATCTCCAAGTCCTCTCTTAACCGTCGGCTCTATCTCATGAACTGGTGAATGGTTGCCACATGTCCATCTTGACTAGTCAGCGCATGCATCACTTCCTACAAAATTACCTCCTGGGCATGGGCACGGAAACTGAGGAGAGTAGCATGGGGGTCATGTGAGCATGGTTTCCTCTGTTTGATTTACCTTATGAGTTTGTAGTGTTGCATTTAAACTCTATAAACCTGTCTCACAGGATGAATGTGGGACAATACACTTTGTAGTTTTAAAGACCTCTTAACATTCCATGTCCAAAATACTGGGGCCCACCATACACTACAAATCTCTAGCAAGGGGCCCGCCAAGCTTCTTATTCACTACACAATATAAGCGTTGGTCAATAAAAACTATTTGAAATTTGAACGCAGGATAGATGTGGGATAATGGTCATTATGTAAAAATCCTCAAAAATCTAGTTTATTTACTGGTTCAATTTTTTCATCATGCAAGACCAATACAATGCTTCTTTTTCCATATACATAGGCCACCCCTTCATTTCAATATGTGCGTAGCAGGCAGCTTCTATTTTTATCTTTACACCAAACCTATTTAATTGTCACTGGCATCCCCTGTGGTACATATTTTCATTACCATTTGTGCCTGGCAAAGCTTGACACAATGGGCACATCCACAATCCTTCCCTCAACTAATTACAGCAGGGGAAGCACTCAACCCTACGCAATAGGAAAAAGAAACACCTCCATTCTCATTATTTCAAAGCGTGAACCTTCCCTCCATAATTTGTTAGTAATGGTGGCCTTTAATGCAACATTTGGTTAGACCATAGACCCTACTGAAGTTTAGTATGCTACCTCTGCTTCAACGAAGAATACGACTTAATTGACATGCCTGAATTCTTCTCCAATCTGAAAGAAATTTCATGGCACCTTGGGTAATAAGACTGGTCAACGGGTACTAACATATTGCCATGCGAGAGGAAAAAGCTTTGAGAGAGGCGTGGGAAGGGGCGTGACTGACGGATGATAACTGAGAGGTTGTCCTACATACGAGACATGAAGGATCAAGCTTGAGCCATGCACTTGCACACCCTGCATTACGTGAAGTCATTCAAATTATATGTGCATAAACAATATTTGGTTGGGTCTTCAAATTGTTACCACTGGCTCCCAATTTGGAAGGCCCCCTTTATCTTACGCTAGCCACTCATAACTATCCTATGTACATTGCATAGGGCTTCTCTACCAAACTGACACACTGTCCCTCTAACCATTAATCTGGCACCCAATGAATTAGTGTGTGTGTCTATTCATGCCTTTCATAGACAGTATTTGGTTGGGTCTTCAAATTGTTACCACTGGCTCCCAATTTGGAAGGCCCCCTTTATCTTACGCTGGCCACTCATAACTGTCCTATGTGCATTGCATAGGGCTTCTCTACCAAACTGACACACTGTCCCTCTAACCATTAATCTGACACCCAATGAATTAGTGTGTGTTTCTGTTCATGCCTTTACTTTGTTTTGTTGCGTGAGCAACCCCCGGTTCTTGCCTTGGCAAGACCCCGCTATCACTGGCCTCATGCTTGCAGGTAGCACCAAGATGCTTACGCTAGCCCCACTGTGATATACAACACCCTTTAATGTGTTCCATGTGTTGTGAACTTCAACCTCCAAATAAGGATTCCCTCTATTATTTATTTTGCATTTTCTTGGTAGTATTGATGTTGTATATCACAAAATGACTTTTCTCCTTCATTTATTGATTTACCATTGAATGAACCAATATATACGGGCCTCATAACTTCTGGTGTATTTAGAACTCTTCCAAGTGACCACATCAATGCCCCACAGACTCTTATTAGCTGTTGTGTATCAGCTCGATCTGCTTTGTTGAGAACTACCCTTATCTTATCATCATGGCCATGAAGGGACCCGACAACACGCTTCAACTCGTCGCTAGTACCAAGCTTGATCTTACCTAGAAAATTGAAAAGTCAAAAACCACTTTCTCCAAAGTGTCAAAATGGTGTTAGGGATCTTCAGGAGCGGCCTTAAAAACTAACAAGATCGCCTAATTGGGTGCCACCACTGAACAAGCTCATTCTCTGATACATACTCATCCATCCTGCAAAATGGCATCCCATGACGACAACCAAGAAAAAGGTTACAAGCCTTTTGATGAAGGGCCACACCACCCTTACCAACTCAACCAAAACACATAACAACATGGAGACAAAGAGAAGACAAAATTCTTTACAAAGCATACATTAATACTTGAAATTCATTACAACTTGATAGGTCTTACAATTTGAGAGCTTTCTCCAAATATGAGATCTACAACATGAGAGATCTTACATCCTCCAAGCTTACAACCCAAGAGCTTCTTTCCAAATGCAATATCATACCACTTGAGAGCTTGCTTATGAATGTTCCTATGCCTTCTTTATATAGGCATTTACCACCCAAGATATTACAACACAACCAATGTGGGATAAAAGATAGATACAACTACCTTGATACAAATATTAAATACCCACCTAATTAATATTTAGCACCACCATGTGGGCCAATTAGAAAATTATATTGTCTTTGTGGGTCAATAAAAAAATAGAAAGTTGTAACTACCTAGCTACAAATATTAAATGCAAGAACTTTCTACAAATTTATAAAATGCCACCTACACACTTCAATAAATGAAATGATTTCTTTTTATTTTATTTTATTTTTTTTCTTTTATTCCACCTATGCACCTTGGAAAATGAAATAATTTTTTTTTTCTTTTTTCTTTTTTTTTCCTTTTTTTTTTTTTTTTAAAAAAAAAAAAATTCTTTTATCATGCCCCCTTTTATTTTTGTAATGCAAGATGCTCCTGCATCAGACACCCAAAGTAGGAAAAATTTTTTGGATATGGATTCACAAAATGAAGTAGCCACTACTAATATTTTTTTTTCTCTTCTTCCAACACCTTGCTGAAACAAGTATCCGTTGCCGATATATTTCCTTTTTCTTTCTTTTCCAACACCTAGTTGGCACAAGTATATGTTGCCAACAATACTCTTCTGCAATCAACTTCGTACATCTGTAACTCTCATTATCCTCCAAACTTGTAGGATCTAATGCATATGTAGTAAACTCTGTAATACCATACAAATCTTCTTTTGCATAACAAACACCACTTGCAATGTCCTCATATAAACCAATATCATTATATTTCAAATCCATCTCAAAGTTAGCATCCCATGACTCATAATAATTTACCTCTTTCACATCTTTATCTTTGTTTTTTTCTTTCACGTCTTCAACAAGGAATGTAACAACTTCTTTCTTTTGACCTCCAACCAAGGCGTTCCACTCTTCCTCAACTGCTACAATCTTCATTAATAAATCATCTTCTTCAATTACAGGTTCCTGAATCTTTTCATCTTCATGCTCTTCCTCTTCTTTTGTACCACTTGCATGATATTCGACTGTAACTTCTTTCTTTCTTGCATCCAAATAATTTTCATCATCTCTTTTCTGATGAATCTCTCTTCTCTTTTTTAGCTCCGCTTCTAATTCAGCCACTTGCTTTTTCAAATCCAATATCGCAACTCTTGTCTCTTCTTGATATCTCTCTCTAATTTTGTCAAGTCTAGGGACTCTAAGAATCCATCCAATCACAAAAGTCATCTTCTTCTTTCTCTTCTCTATACTCACGTCTTCTTAAGGAAAACTTCACCCAACCCAAAGTTTAGGTGCAAACTGCTCCACGCTCGGTGATCTATCTACAGACTTAGGAACCTAGCTCTGATACCACTGATGAAGGGCCACACCACCCTTACCAACTCATAACCAAAACACATAACAACATGGAGACAAAGAGAAGACAAAATTTTTTACAAAGCATACATTAATACTTGAAAATCATTACAACTTGAGAGATCTTACAACTTGAGAGCTTTCTCCAAATATGAGATCTACAACATGAGAGATCTTACATCCTCCAAGCTTACAACCCAAGAGCTTCTTTCTAAATACAAGATCATACCACTTGAGAGCTTGCTTATGAATGTTCATATACCTTCTTTATATAAGCATTTACCACCCAAGATATTACAACACAACCAATGTGGGATAAAAGATAGATACAACTACCTTGATACAATTATTAAATACCCACCCAATTAATATTTAGCACCACCATGTGGGCCAATTAGAAAATTACATTACCTTTGTAGGCCAATAAAAAAATAGAAAGTTGTAACTACCTAGCTACAAATATTAAATGCAAGAACTTTCTACAAATTTCTAAAATGTCACCTACACACCTCGATAAATGAAATGATTTTTTTTTATTTATTTAATTTTTTCTTTTATTCCACCTATGCACCTTGGAAAATGAAATAATTTTTTTTTTCTTCTTTCTTTTTTTTCCTCTCTTTTTTTCTTCTTTTTTTCTTTTTTTCTTTTTTTAATTTTTGTATCATGCCCCCTTTTATTTTTGTAATGCAAGATGCTCCTGCATCACCTTCAAAGTTGCTCATTTCATTCTATTCCTGCAAACACACTGTCAGAACTTGATAAACTGCATCTGGAATCGTCCTGACAAAAATATCAAACAAGGTCCAAGGAGGTTACAAACTGGCACGGAAGCACATAAAGATGTCCACAACACAGGTCAATCACTGCTTCTAACTAGACACCAGTGGGGAAAAAGATATGGCCTCATAAAAATAGGTACTCATAGAGACACACTTAGAAAATGCAGAAAACTCTTAAAAGTTGCAATTGGAATGGATTTCAAAAAGACATCAAATGGATTGGCAGAAAGCTCAAATCCAAACTGGAAGCGATATGTCAACTTTGCAATGTAGACCAATAAGAATTTTATTACTAATTTTCACTGGTCAAAAGTTATAACCTTGTAAAGTGGGCCCCCAACAAACAAATAGTTCAGTACAACTGGGAAGTTCAAATTTTTGCAAATGGAAAGGGCTCACAAAACTGACCAAATGGATTCACCGAGACTCATCATCTCAAGTCATGGAAGTATTTCATTTTTGAAAAATAGGGGAGTAGTTGGATTGCAATTTAGATCACCTAGGCAAAAAATGCAAGCTGTCAAAGTAGGCTTCTGACAAAAGTTCACACAGTGCACCCTGTCCAAATAGCGAAAACTGCAAATGGAATCGCATTGGGAGACTCATCCAATGGATTCGTCATGAGCTAAAAACCAACCAGGATGAAGAAAAAATTGTTTACAATATAGGGACATGACCATCACTTCACTTCCAATCACCAGGCAAAAGGTATAGCTCCACAAATAGGGCCTCCGAGAATAACTGAACAAGTGTATTATGCAAATCCAAGAAAACACCTCCAGAAGGGGATGAACAAGCCCTATCAAAACTCATCACAAAAACTTGAAATAGGAAACATAAGTCAAATGAAGCACACTAAAGATGCCCCCATTCCCAGATTTTCATGACACTTATCAGAAATCAAGATATTCAATCTCAAAGTAGCCCTTCCCGGTGAATTCTACACTCAGCAATTTTCTAATTTTGAGACCCCCTACGAATAAAATGATGTAAACCCATTTGAATATGCCATCTGAAGACTCAAAAAAACTTGATAGGATTAATGAAAATAAATGAACACATAGACCTCAAGATATGACCCCAAATACACCCATACTAGCATGCAATACAAAGCCAAAAATGAGCACTTAATCAAAATTTTACATGGTACCTCAAAACTACATTTTGAGTACCAACAGTCTTTAAACTCAAGAAGTCTCTTTATGGGCTAAAGAAATCCCCAAGGGCATGGTATGAGATATTTCACTCATACCTCGTAATAATAGGATTCACAAGAACCGATGACAACAACAACATGTATCTCAAGACTAGAAAAGAAGGGAACCTAATTGCTGAAATCTTTATAGATGACATCATCATTGGAGGAGATGACAGGATGAGCAAAGCCTTTGCTAAAGAAATGAAGAAATAATTTTAAATGTCTATGATAGGAGCCATAAAAATTTTCACTAAACTATAGGTCCATCAATGAAAGGAAGGTATCTTTATTTCTCAATCCAAGTATGTAAAAGAAATTCTTAAAACTTTTGGGCTTGAAGAATCCAAACTGGTTGGTACACCTATGATAACTAACCTCAAGTTATCTAAGGAAGATGATGCAAAATAATTCAATGAGATACGGTATCGGTCCATGATAGAAAAATTATAGTATGTAGTACATAGTAGACCAGATATTGAACATGCAGTGGGAATCGTAGGAAGATTCTCTTCAAATCCTAAAGAGACACACCTTATAGAAGTGAAGAGAATTTTTAGATACTTAGAGGGGACTGAGGAGTATGGCTTGTGGTTTCCTCACAAGGAAGGCTTCCAAGTAAAGGTTTTCACTGATGCAGATTGGGCTGGTAATATTGATGATAAAAAGAGCACAAGTGGTGGTGCATTCTTTCTTGGTGAAAGGATTGTGTCTTGGACAAGCAAGAAATAGAACTACATTTCATAGTCTACAGCGGAAGCTGAATATGTTGTTGTAGCAATCAATTACACACAAGTAATCTGGATCAAACAACTACTTGAAAGAATCCAAGAACAGATACCTAAATCGATTGTAATTTACTATGATAGTACAAGTGCAATAAACATATCCAAGAATCTTTTCATGCACTCCATAACAAAGCATATTACCATCAAGTATAACTACTTGAGAGAGTTGGTACAAAATAAAGAAGTGAGATTGGAGTATGTTCCCACAAAAGAAGAAATTGATGACATCTTCACAAAGCCATTACCAAAGAGTACTTTTGATTATCTCAGAAGTAAATTAGGGGTGATACCCCTTCTTGATCATCAGTAAACATGCAAAGGTGTTCATCAATTCACTATGCTTCAACAAAGGATTAAACCTCATCTTACCTGGATTTATGAATAGAAATATTGCTTGAAGGGGGGCATATTTCTTTAAGGTAGTCTTTTTTACTAGCCTTTGGCATTACTGTCAAAAGGAGGAGAATATGACAGAGTATGACCAGTAGATGACTAGTAAATAAGGAAGGTGACATGATTTCCTATTAAGGTTTTGCCATCAATGTCAAAGAGGGAGATTGTTGGCATTAAGGGATGGTAACTAGTAAGATTTCTACTGGTACATAGAAATTAGGTATTGTCATTGATTGGAAAAAGATGAAAGAGGAGGTGCTGCATCTAAATCTAAGGACACTAGTGTTGGATCTTTCAGCTAGTTGACAACATTTTGTGTGTAGAGAGACTAGTTTGGCAACTAGTGACACTGTGCAAAGAAAAAGAGACTACTTATATTCATCAGAAGCAACTGGTCACTAAGGGAAAAAAACTGGTAACAAAGACCAAGGAAAGGATGCAACCAGTATAGATAAAGGAAGGATAGGTGACAGGCCAAGGCTCTTACCTATGCACAACTTAAGGATCTTTACTGATCAAGTAATGACTTCATCATGATAAGATGAACCAGGGAAGTCATAGTCTATAATCAGTTATCTAACTCTTTGACTGGGATTTACTGTGTTAAATCTAGTAGACTTTGAGTTATCAAGATTATTGGAACAAGGCACAATTAAAGGTTTTAACACCAAATTTTATGGCATTAAAGCATGAAGTTATCTCTTGCGAAGGAAAGCTTTTTGACACACATCTATTTTTTTCTTTCAATAAGTAGATAAAGCATAGCATGCATCAAATTTTTTCCTCAGTGAACTAATACTCCACTAGGTGATGGATCCAAAGGTGATCTATAAATAGGACATGCATGAGAAAATCAATTAGGGAAAGAAGTCTATATATTCCTCTGCCTGACAAGAACATATTTTTCCCTTATTTTGCCAAAGAAAAGAGTGAACATGTACATTGAAAAAGCTAAGGTGAAGAGAAAGGAGAAGAGAGAAGAGTGTGCAGAGAAGAACAATAGGAAAGGACATACCAGTAGTGACAAGTGATGTTTCTTAGTTGAATATAACACAAATCTTATCAGGCTAACAAAAGCCATTTTTAAAAGGTCAAGTACTCTATTGTTCTCTAACAATTACAATAGATGAATCCTAGTATTTTGGGTAGACATTAACAGGTCCCTTTTACTAAATTCTTTAATTGGGTGACATCTATTCAGGTGTTCTAAGTCTTCTAACTAGGCAGGTACTAATAGGCCTTATTGTATCAAATCCCTTAACCAGGTTGCATGTAACAGTGTGTTGTAATCCTTTAACAGGGAAGGCTCCTAATAGGGTGCACTTCAGAAGAGTGCAGATTTTGTGAGGTTTCCTCACACCATGGTTTTCACCCAATTTGGGTTTCCATGTGATAAATTTGGTGTTGCTTTTGGTTGATTCCTTGATGCTATTCTTATGCTAGAATCTATTTTTCTTACAGTTATAATATACTACATCAGATTTTTTTTAAATGTTTATAGGTGTTGATTCACCCCTCACCTCTTAGCATCAGTTGGGACTGTCAGGTGTCTCTCATATTCAACCATTCTTTTGTCATCTTCATCTTTTCCTTTTTGTTCTATGACTTCACACATTCTTACCAATTGGGCTTCTTCTTCTCTTTTTAGTGCTTTCACATGATCAGCTAGGTTTTTATCCTTTTCAGTCAGTTCTGATGTTGTAGCTTTAGATTCATCAAACAAAATTCCCTCTGACAGTTCTTCAAGTTCCTCAACTTGATCTTGAGTTTCCTTCAATTGATGTGCTAGCTCCTTTCTCTTGTTGATTAAATACTTCATTTTTCCTCTCAATTCATCAATATACTCATTATCCATTCTTAGTTCCATTTCCATGTTATCAATCACCCTTTCATACCTATAACTTTCCATCTCTTTATATTTTTCCTCTCAAGTGGTTACACTTCTTAATAAGACACTTCTCTGATACCAATTGTTGGACTAATTATGGAAAGGTGAGTATTGAGAGGGTAGGGGTGAATTAGTAATATAAAACAATTTTAAACTATATAACTTTCTTCCTTAACCATTTACTGAATTCATAACTTTGCATGCAACTCATAAAACATATAAAAATTAACATAACACATTCATTTTGGTATTGTATAAATCCTTGTTATTGGATAAAAATGACCATGGGGATGACACCCAAAAAACTTCACTATTGTAGTAAAAAAATTTCTCAATTAGAGCTGCACTGTTAGCTATTTATGATAGCTTAGGCTATTAAGAGTATTAATTTAGTTAAGAGTCTAAAGACTAGTTAAGTCTACCTTGCTAAAAGATTTTATAACTCTAATCTAAAAACTATACCTTGTTAGAGGATTTACAATGTAAAACTTGTTAGGATCTACTTGGCTAATAAAATTTACAACTTTGATTACTCTTTAATCAGTAACATAAACCTTGTTCGTTAAACTTGCATCTACTTATTCTTTTCAGACTCTATATGCTCAATAAATGATTACCTCATATTTTAATCCTCTAACAATAATAATTATGTACTCAGTAGATTCAACTCTAAATCAAAATTAGTCTCTTCTCTTTACTGCTCTGTTACTCGGTAGCTTCTCTTCTCATCACCTTATTTCTACAATCTCTACTTCACACACATGATCTCCTCTTCTCTCATACTATAATCTTCACACTCTGATCCATTTATATAGTAAATTCTATAATTCATGGAGATGTTCTAGAATTATCTCTTCAAGTGGTACTAGCATTGGTTACTCCTCCAATGTATATATCATACTTAATTTTCATTGGTGGATCTCACCTTGTAATCATGCATAATCATCATGTTTAAATATCCAATGCTATGTCATACAATCTCCTCAATATTTATAAACCATTTTATATTCAGTGTCTAGATTCAATGTATCGAGAGATTCTCCTTATGTCGGCATGTCATGCTCAGTAACACATTTTCCTCTTTCTCAGTAAATGTCTCATCTCTCAGATCAGTCAATTTTGTAGCCCGGTATAACTTGGTTCTCATTTTTGCCTTGCTCAGTGACTAAACTTCCTTTTCCTTTACCAAATTTTCCTGTTCCTTTATTTCCTTTACTAAATAGCTTGTGTGCTTTACCGACTTGACTTTCCCTCTTTACTGAATGACTTTGACAACCATTGTGACTTTATCATAACTAATGAAAACAATATAACTCTTAGGAGTATCAGGGTCTCTTCCCATAAGTATAATATCCTTTCACGATTATATATTTTACTATCTCATAATAGTCAACACTCTTAGATAATTTAATGGCATACATTTTTTTAAGGAAATCTTCTTGTTGTTGGATGTAGGTATCCTTGATTCTCTTCTTTATGATGTATCCTATGTTTCTATCATAAGGATGGGGGCATACATACAGCCTCCCATGTATATTATATGTAGCTTTTGTTCATTGATCCATAGACTGATCTCTTTCCATGGATATTTCCATAAATACTAATCCTTGAACATGGATTCATATGGAATTTCTAAGACTAATCCTTGACATGGATTCATATGGAATTTCTAAGACTAATCATGGACATGGATTCATACAAAATTTCCAAAAGACTAATCCCTAAACATGGATTCATACATAATTTATGTAAGACTAATCCCTAGGCATGGATCCACATGGAGATGATGGTTTCCATAAGACTAATCCCCACAAGCCTCCCTATGCGCAAATTTTTCAAGGTAGAAATGAATAGAATAACTTAATTTTCTAGACTATATCAATTATCCTTCCTATCTCTTCTCTCTCCATGGATCTCCTATCATAACACAATTTTCTATATATATTCTATTCATGGTCTCTCTCTTCTTCACTCTCATAGTTGTGCTAGTAGGTTAGACCATGGATTTGGTATCATATTTGGTGATTCTCTTGTTCTTCTTATATTATCATGTGTGCTCTTACAATATCTTTTTAGACATGGTATTAATGGATGGGACATTTTTGGCCGAGGTCTCCTTCACTAGTTGATTTGGAGTTTTGTTTTAGTTCCTTTGTGTATTTTTTCTTTTCTTTTTTCTTTTTCTTTTTGTTTTGTTTTCATGCCCTTGTGCATAGATGTGGATCTATGATCCTTGGTTTCTGGGCTTACAAAATTAAACTTTTTTTTTTTTATCTCTTTGCAATTCATCTATTATCATCTCTTTCATATCTTTCTTTCTTATATCTCTTCCTTTACTATGAGCATGAGCTTCTCTCATACTCCCGCTAAAGTGGGGCATAAATGTACCATCCTAAAAAGAAAGCACTTAATTTGTGTATATTTTGGGGTCATTTTTAGCCTAATGTAGTATGTTTCTTATGGTAGGAACTTATAGTGTACTTAAATGCATATTTAATTCAAACATAGGTCCTCCTATCAAACTCGAGGTTGGCTCTAATTTCTATGCATTATTTCCCATTTTCCATCCATTCACATAATTCATTTTCCACCTAGATCCTTTACATGCATTTTTTTATTTTACCTAATTTTTTGGTAGACAGAGGTTTTCAAATCTCCTTGGCACACAACCCTAGGTACCAAGTAAAATTTGAGAAAGTATGCCTAAACAAGGTCGACATAAGTTGATCTTGTCCTAGAAAAGGTAGAATTATGTTAGCCTTGTCCTAAACATGGGAAACCCAAGCCGGCCTTATCCTAGACAAGGGATTTTATTTTTAGTGGGATCTGAGCCCAATGTGGGGGTGCTTCTCGAGCCCCAAAATATGTATAAAATGAAACCTTTTCCTCTCATTTTCACATTAGGATTTTATTGAGAAAGCTATTGTGCATTCAAGAAATTCAAGTGCAAGAAAGTATCCATTGAAGGCATTCATCATCAAGTATTCAATAATTCAAGTCCACTCATTCATTCAAGGCATTTTCTTTCATAGATCTAGCTCTTTTCCCCATTCAAGGATAAGAAAAGGAGTTTGACATCAAGGAAGGAGATATACATTCATCCATCAAGTCTTCCTATTTACTCTCTTCTTAAATTCAACATTGTTGAAAATCACAACATCTAATACATGAGGTTTTCTCTTAAATGATTTCCTTTTGGTTTTTGTCTTGATTCAAATCTATTGCATCAACATTCTTGATCACATACTTAGAAACAGATGCATTTACATGGTACGATATACTCCATTGTTTAGATATAAATTTTTGTTACATGTCAATATTCTTTTAATTACATCTATTTCATTTCAAGGTTGATTTATATATAGGGTTTTAATTAAGGAAACCCCCTCCCCCCAACCTCCTTTCCCTTCCTTTCTATGTGCAGGAATAGGTTGTTAAGTCTTCGATCTAGATTTTGGAGGTTATAGAACCAGTTGTAGATCCTTTATGTATTTCAAAAAATTTAGAGTCTCCATGAAAACGTTGGCTTTCTTGGACAAGCTCGACTTTGATTGACATTATCCTTTCGATCCATAATTTTCACATTTAGAAGTTACAGGTATCAAAGTGCTAGATCCAGAACCGTGAATGATTATAACAACTTTGTGACAATTAAAACTAGATCTAAAGTTTCACTCCTATTCTCTTAATTTCTAGGTGAGTACGTTGCATTTACTTTACTTAATCATTTACCATATTTACATATCATTGTTATCTCTATCATAAGGACCCCAAAAAAACCCCACATTGTGTAGATCAAAAATTTGCACCCTTACTCCTCTGGTTGTGCTAATTAGATTCACTTTGTTGAGTATTTTTATTCCAATACATATGTGTAACTTAGTGGTATACCATTATATAGATATAGATATAGATATAGATATAGATATCTATATATATATGGGTATGTGCAAGATCATGAGAGGCCAAACTATGCCCTTAAGTGCAATAAAAAATCAACAAATTAGGGTTAATCAACTTGACATGAAAATTTCAACTAGCTATGAACCTAATATCAAAAAGTTGTAAGAATAGAATCTAAAGAAAATCGAATTTAGTTTCTAAACTACTAGGCCTTTTTTGAGAAAAAGTTAGTATGATTGGTGAAAAGTATAGATTTCAATGCAGTAATACAAAAATTTCAGGGAAAAAAATAAGAAGTAGGTGTATGTCTGACCACCTTAATCATAATCAAATGATAATATTTTATTATAAGATTTTATATATAAGTAGTAGACTCATGTCTGGATGTGACGCATATTTTTTTGTAATTTTATTCCAAAAAAATAATTAATTATGAATTTTTTGCTACAACATTTTCAGAATAAAAAAACTCCCGTGTCTGACCATGTTAACTCATTCAAAACTTTACAAAATTTTATTTTATTTTATTTTTCCTTATAGTAGGCGAAGCATAGAATGTGACACATTTTTCATATTTCAAAAATGTTATACCGTTTGAAAGTTAGTCATTTTTCAATCAGTATATAAATCAGCACTTTAGAGGTAGCTCAATTAGAAAATAACTAATAATTACTTACCAAATTTAAAATTTGACAGCATTTATATCGATAGAAAGTTGATAATCTCCTTAAGATACCCTTTTCATTTTATCAAATTCGGGTTAAAAAAAGTCGTCAACTACATTGTCAAAGTTTTGAACTGACATGGCCACTTTTTGGCCCCTCATGATCTTGCACATACCCATATATATATATATATATATATATATATATATATATATATATATATATATATATATATATATATATATATATATATATATATATATATATATAGTGGTGGATAAATATGTAGGGGATCTATCTTTACCCTCACTATAAAATATATTGTTGTGTCTTTGTAAGGGGGAATATAGGATCTATCCCTAATCCACATTTTCAAAATAGAGATCCAAATTGATTAATCACAAAGAAGTGATCAATGCACAAATGAATCAAACAATGGAGAATATGAAGAAAGGAGGAAATCCTATAATTTTCTATAGAAACTATATGCTTGAAAACCTTAAATTAATAGAAGGTAATTACTAACCTCAAAATAGGGAAAATCTAGAAAAGACTGATTTCTGATGTCTATGCACAATTTCAGGGAATTTTGCAACCTGCTCCGGACTGGAAATGCTGAGACAGAGAAAACCCTAAAAATTTTATCTTTATGAGGTTAGGTCAACTTTGACCCAAATAGTGGGGCACAATCTTAGCCCTCACTGAAGGTTGTCTGTAATTCCCTGCCAGGGAACCTAGGAGAACTTAACCTAAACATGCATCTAAGTTTGCAGAATAATTTTTTTTTTTAAGTTAACATACAAGAACATCAAAGTTTTACAATGCAGAAGTAATACAATGAAATGAACAACTCACATAGGTTACAACTCTCAAGGATTCCATGACAAATATTACGTGAATATTAAATTAATTAATTTAGATTAGACATAATTAAAAACTCATATAAAAAAATGAAAGATAAATGCAACATCACATAAAAGATAACATAGATACAACTGGTGCCATAAGGTAACCATAAATCTACATCCACTGCACATATTGCAAGGTATGTAATACAACAATCGAAAGAAGTACACATGATATCTTTGAAGAATTGATACAAAGATACAAGATCACAAGGAAGAAGAAGAAGAACAATTCACCAAGAATGAAGATCAAGAAAGAACAACTACAACAAGGATCATCTAGCACTAGTACATGAATGTCAGAATCTCAAATGGTAAAAGAATCACTACCACCCAACCTCGTGAACCTAAATGGTCCACTCCCACTGTGCAGAGGAGATAACAATAGATCCCACTCAAATAACAAACATAAAAAAGATCAAGCTAAGGAAAGGATCCTGAAAGCTCTCTAACTCAAGGTGAATAAGTAAAATGATATGAAAGATTCACTAATCCAGAGGCAATCAACACATGTAGGATAACTAGACTATGTATAGGAAGGTGTCATCATGTACGTCTAACCCTTGAGTCTCGTCCTAGTAAGCTCTCTGGATCTCGGCACCCAATTGACCATACACGATGTCAATGACCTCTCGTACAGATGAAGTCGTTAACTATTCCAAATCATCCTTTAAAAGGGGGCTAGTTATCTTCTCCATTCCCACCTTAGTCTGTACTAGCACTAAGCCAGGGCGAGGAAACCATATCTTATTAGGTTCATTTTAAATCTCTCAATGTTATATTTAGTTATCACTTGATTAAGATACTTAACAATGAGTGATCCTAGCAGCCACTTGTGGGCCCCGATGCTTATTTCAAGCCACCTCCTACTACATATCTAGGTAAACTACCCTAGGTTCATAGATCTCACATAGATCACAAAATGATAACAATGTCCCTCAAGGCTGCTCCACAAAATAACAGGATCACACTGGTTCTCACAAAACCATGATATCACAAAACACTCTCAAAGTGTTCACAAAAGAATATACACATGATCCCATGGATCAAACATAAACAATCAATACCATATTCTCCTCTATAGAATATGAAGTAAAACTCAATACAACATGAGCCCAAATGGTCAAGACAAGGATGATAATCAGAATACACATACACAACAAATATAATACTGAAACCATGTCATAACCAACTCATACCCAAGCCTCTATTTTTCCCTTGGGTCTTCTAGTACCCGATAACCCATAACGCAAATGAAGACACTACAGAAACAAGGAAAACAACACTCATGCCATAAAGATCTGAAACTGAACCATAATCCTTTACACTTCATACTCATCAAAATTGAATAAAAAAATGGGAATATATTAATTGTTATAAGACACTCATCATAACATTAAGATAATACAATAATTAAAATAGCATTCCCTATTTACATTCCATAAATTCAGTAGAGAAAAACACCCAATTTCAGCATAAAAAGATGCATGTACAGACATAAGATAATTCAAATGTTTCAAAATTAAATTAAAATCCAATTTGAACCCATAAGTTGCAAACACATTTTACACTTCATACCTAGGCTAAATTACAGAATTATAACAAAATCAGTTAATACACCTTAACCAATTCTATTGGCCATTTGAACTAAATTAACTTATTAACTTAAGTTTGCTAAAATGGTTGGCAAGCAAAGTCCACTAGGCCCATATTAGAACAATAGAAAATTTTCTATCTTAGGTCCTAACAACCCCCAAATGATGTTCTTAATCATTATTTGCTTAAAAAAAAATCACTAATAAATAATTCTAACAAATTTTGCCAAATCTTAAAATTTTATTTTTTTTGAAAACACTAACAATTATTATTAATAAATAATAATTGTCAATAAATACTACTAAACATATAATAAAATCTATTAATGAAAATTATTATTAAATAATAATCATTAATAAAAATTACTATTAATATGAAAAATGATTAATAAAATTATTATTTTTAAATAATAATTATTAATAAATTTAAAACTATTAATAAAATTTATTAAAACTGATTTAATAAAACCAAATTATTAAATATCAAAAGTTTTGAATTTAAAAAAAAAAACATATGAAAAAGTTGGTAAGTGGGGGGGTCCCTTGTGGCCCCCACCCCACTAGGTGTTGCAGTCACTGACTGTTGTGCCAACCCCTTTCACGGCTCCCCGTGCCTGTACACAGAACACCACTACGGTGGTTTGGGGAGTGGGGATTGGTGGCCCCATTCCCCAACAAAAAAATATTTTTAATTATTTTATTTTTTTTAAAAAGATTACTTTAAACAAAAATTGCCATACAACACTTGTATAGTGTCAATCCAATTTTTTTTTATAACAAAAAGTATAATGATTTATGAATTAGACAAGATAAATTTTTTTAATAAATAAAAATATTTTCAAAGTTGGAAATAACAGACCTATAGGAAATTTTTCCAGAAATGGAAAATAAGACTATTTTTTTTCCAATCTCATAGCAATTTGTCTTTTCTTTAAATTGTCTTTTTCCTTTATTTATTTGTGAATACATTTCTTTTACTTATGCAATTTTCTATCATTTGCATGTAAATCTATTTTCTACTATGGTAATTTTGTTTTTTACTATCAGTTTTTTGACAAAGATTGGGTTTTTACCCAGATTGCATTTTCTCATACCAAAATTAATTTTTCTTCACAGCCCAATTATTTAATTCCTTTATTCAATAGTTTGAACTATAGTCAGTTTAATTTTTTCATTTTCTAAAGTTTCTATAGTGAATTTTCTCACGAAATTTGGATAGCATAACCCTACTATGCCAAGCCATAATATAAACTGAAAACCATAATTCTAAGAGTTTTCTAATACCCAAATTGAAAGCATAATTAAAATAGATCTATGACAATAAATCAAATCAAGCATAATAAAATACTGAGAACTCTACATACAAAATTACAGGAAAGTTTCTTCAAACCCTACCTCAATTCCCATGCTAGAAACTGTAATAGAATGCGAATGCTGAAACTCCCATATCTGCCAATAGAAGAGCTCAATCTTGTAGATCTGAATCATAGTGTATGCAAAGCCCAATTCCACATGCAAGCAATCTTCACCTAGAAAACTCAAGCACACACACAAAAGCTCAAGAATCACAAAAATGACTAAATTTCTCCAAAATCTCTTTCCACAAAAATCTAACAACCTGATTCCATTCAAAATGAATGCAAGTTCCCCCTATTAGGGATACAACTCCACCATTCATGCAAACCCTAGATGACTCATAAGACATCTCCTATTCAAACTCCCTCTCTTAATGTTGAAAAAAATTACTAATTATTAAATAAAAATACGTATTTTTATGCACAACTCAACTTAGTCTCCTAGAGACAAGTTGTCTCCTTTTTGAAACAAGACATATTCACACTTAATAAAGCACATGTTAATATTAAAATCTATTATTAAATAATTTAATATTCCAAACATCATTAAATAATGCAATTCAATAATTTAATAAGTAATGGACAATATTAATCCTATTTCCACATAATTAATTAACTAAAACCAAATATCCTAATATTAGATTTTTTAATTAATTAATAAACATACAAAAACATAGGAATTAAATTTAATATTATTTTTCAATTATAATATTAAATTCCATAATTATAGAAAATCACAAAATCAATCAGCAATAAATCAAGATCATCAAATAAACATACAAACTCAAAAAAAAAATCCATGAACTTTGTAACCTGACAAATTTGGATAGGGTATTCAACAGATACTTATCCAACAATTAGGATAAATAGGTTTAGGTTTAGGGTTTTGGATCTATGTATTATCTCCCCTCTCTTACCATTTAAGATATTGCGATAGGGCACACTCATCCTGACAATTCAGGGAAGACGATGTCTGGTACCTGCAAACCTGCATACAACACCCGCATGTACATACATATATAAATATATAACAGACAATGGTGGGGATTGGCCAATCATGTGGATCTCGCAAGAAAGTAACTATGACTCCGTCCCTCAACCACATCAGGCATGTTAAACAGAAGTATAAAACAAACACATCAACCATACACATGCAAGTATGGGGTCAGTAAAATCATATGCATCAATGATTTCCTAACATATAATCTATCATCATAAAGTAATCATAACATTTATAAAATCAGACTAGGGGTGAGGTACTACATTGCCCTGACCTGAAACATCTCCGATGGAAATTCTGTTCGCGGATCTTAGAAGTTCACCGAAAAGGGTATCCAAATTTGAACTTCAATTCATTTTCCTATACCTATACTTGCAAGAAAAATAGTTTTTGTTGTTTGGATGGGGGGTTTGCCTTGGTCAAACCACATTTTGGAATCAACTTTGAAATGTAATTGAAATTGTAATATGTATAAACAAAGTAAATGGAACTATTCACCTTGCTTATGCTGAAATCCTTGTGGAGGATTTGAATCCTTGAATCCACAATTATGGATGCTCCAAATGAATGTATAAATGTAGGTAGGATGTCTCAAATCAATGGAATTATATCTTCAACACCAATCTTGAATGGATCTTAGCATAGGAAGAGGCTTGGATTACTGTGGATGGAAAAATATTCAACAAGAGGGCTCCATAGAGATTGAATCATTCAATGGCTAACAATGGATCTCCTTGATGAATACTTGAATGCTTGAATTCTTGAAGGCTTGAATGCTTGAAGATGAATGAATTCTTTCCTTCTCCTTCTTGCTTGCTTGATCATGAAAAGTGGATGCAATTGCTTGATTGTTCATGTGAAAATGAGAGAGGAAGGCTTCCTTTTATAGTGATCTAGGGTACAAACTCTTAGAGAAGGCCAACATTGGAGAATTAAATCTTAACTAACCTTAACCTATAGAAATGGACCTAGATTAAGTGCAATTTAAGAGTTTACCATTCAGAAACCCAAAACAGCCAACCTAGAAGTGGGAAAATAAAACTTTCTGAAGCCTAACATCCTGAAACTCCTAGAATTTGAAATTTGGACTTGGGTCAGGGTCGAGGTTGACTTTGACCTAGGTCATGGTTGAGGTTGACCTTGACCCATCAGGTCATCCTTGACCCAAAAAGTCAAAATCTTCAAATTCTTAGAGAAAGTTGTTAGAAAGAGGTTGGAAATAGGGAGAGAGAAGTAGAACAGGGGGGAAACAACTAGATCCATGCAAAGACCCAATCAAGGTTCTTAACATAACCCCATACCACTTACTCAGAGGGCTAAACACTCTTATCATGGAAGTTCTTCCATTTTAAGATGATACATTAAGTCCCCACTTTAGCAAGAGTATGGACTCGATGCAAACTCTTGCTAAAGGAGATCATAATGAAAAGATAATCTTATTAAAATCAAAGGGACAAAGAAAACCTCAAGCCCCCAAGGACTCAAGTCTTCATCAACTCCAAGATCACAATAAGAGAGACATTTCTAGAAAAGAGAGAGAAGAGGGTGTGATTATCTCATCCAATGAGAACTTATGTCCCATTGTGAACCACACAAGGAAATAGCGCAAACAGAAAGATGGAATTGAATCACCTAGTGAATGTGGCTACTTACTAGTCAACCCATCAAGGATTCACCCTTAAGAATATTATATTCCACAAGAGTAAAACCAAAAACAAAAGAGATCCAGTCTTAAGGATACCTTCGACCTTAAGGGATCAAAAATTTGAAACTGGAGGGATCAAGAGATCCTAAATAAAAATCCATGGTTTAAGGATTAGTTGTAATACCCCAAAAATGGGCTATAAGTTCATTAATCTCCTACATCTTCAATTCAAATGAAATCAACATCAAAGTCCTAATCTAAGCCACATCTAAACATCATCGAATTATAATTGATTATCTTAAATTCTACATCGGAGAATATTCCTAGTAATATTCCTAATCATCATAATTATCTTTAATTTTATAATTATTTGGCAATAAATCACATTTATCCTAAAATTTGATTAATTAAATATTTTGCATATTTAATTAATTAGATTTAATATTTGCCACTTAATTGTTTAATTAAATTTAATTATATCTATTATTAATTGTATTATTTAATTTTGACAATAAATCAAAATTCCTATCTTTAATTGATTAAATTCATATTTAATTAATTAAAGCATGTTGTCATTATTTAATAATATAATTTTTAATAAAAGTTTGGTAAAATAGTTAATTAACCCATAAATTAATTATTTTATTTCAAAAAGTAGTTAAGTTGAGAATAAATCACTTTATTTATTTATTAAATCATAATTATCCATGTGCACATTCAAGGACCAGTTAAACTCAAAATTGGAAAATCAATGCAAGTTGTTAGCTTTTTGAAACTCAACATCTTTTCGAGTTTTAAAGTTGATCTAAACTTCTAATTCAAGTTGAACTGTGCTTTTGCATGATTTTTGTGACTTAATTATCTTTATTTTAAAATAACTCAAAAATCAAGTTGAGTTATTTGAGTGATTTATGGCTTTTTCTCATGCACCTCCAAAGCCTTGGATTTCTATAAAAACAAGGCTCAGCTCTTCATAATTCATCTCATATTTTGCACAATCACGCTGGAGAATTGGAATTGAAGAATCAAAGCTCTTGCGAATCGACATCTTTGTGAGATCAATCTTATTTTTGCATTCATAGCATATCAATTTTCAATAGCATTCATAGCATATCAATTTCATATTAGCATAGATTCATATCAGTTTTTATCATTCTTATTGCATAAAAAATATCAAAAATATAGATCAATTGCATTCAAATCCTTCATTTAGGTGTCGTCTAGGTCATTGATCTCGATTACAATCTAAGAACATCAATCTTGCACCTATTAGAAGGCAGTAAATCGCTTGGTTAGATTAGATTTCAATTTTGCATGATTTTGATTATAGCTAACCTCTAATGTTTTACTAAAGTGTTGTGTCTACAAATCAGGTACAATTTTCACACACACATTAGTCACTAATTCATAAAGTGAGAAAAGTATCTTGAAATATATATATATATATCAAAAAGTGCATGTGTGCAATAGGTGAGAAGAGTGTATGCCCTCATGTTAAAGTCATTGCTAACACTTTAACAAGAGCAATGGCTTTAACGGAAACATAAAAAACTCCATTGATTACGTTTCCACTACAAGATGCCCCCAGATGAAGACAAATCAAGGGAAATACCACATAAACATACATAGAACACAGAAGAGAACTACCTGTCATGGGATCAATATGATCATAAGATTATATATATATATATATATATATATATATATATATATATATATATATATATATATATATATATGATATTATTGCAAATGAATTGACATCATTCCCCAAAGAAAGTAGAACTACAATCACAAAGGAGGAAAGATCACATAAGAGTTATGAAGAAGAATATTTTTGGACCATGACCTAGAGACCAAAAAGATTTAGTGCTACCAAAGTCCTGAATCCAAGCAGATTATACAAGGAGACATTTACGAATAATAGAATAGGTACAACATAACATGAAACAACATATAGAAGAATAAAGATACATATAGAGGAATTGTACAATAGGTTTGACTCCTTTATCACCTTGTACCAACAAAGTAACAAGGGTCATATAGAAGAATCTAACAACATTTAGCAAACACATCACGGGAGAAGCATAGTACAACAAGAAAACACACAAAAAAGCTACCATAAAGGACAAGATGATCAAGCATGTCTCCTACTCTCCCCATCTTGTTCTATATCATTTAGGGAAGGTGGGTAACTCACAAGAGGGACTATATCCAACACAGTAGGAATGATAGCCAATTCCAAACAAGGATCCTCTTGAGAATTACAATGTTGGATACTAGGTGTAATTGTCAATTATGATGAAAGCATATTAAGTAAATCAATGTCAATGTCAATAGTTTCATATTCATCATTAACATCATCAAGAGTGTCTTCTTCATCTAGATTAATAAAAATAGGTTCTAAGATACGAATAGGATTATCATAATCTTTCATTTTAACATCATTATTATTAACAACTTCTTCTAACACATCATGCATAGGCTAATCAAAAGAAGGTAAAGATTTTTGAAGAATAGAATTATGAGCTTTAGCTTGAGCATGACATTTCTTACAACGTTCATTAGCAAATCGATTACATTTTTCTTTACTTGAAATATGTTGAGAACTAAGAGGAACAATTATGGGATCCTTCACAGGTTCTATAGGAGAATTAGTAGGATTATCAACGGACTAAGAAGCAATAATAGGAGCTTGATTAACAAAACTAGCAGCCATGAATAAAGGAGGTATAGAAGGTGTAGGCAAAAGACCATGATTAAGATCCATAGGAGGTATGCTTAATTCAAGAATCTTACGATGCTTGTAGGCTTGATATGAGCGGAAAAGATTGTCAGGTCGAGAAGGACATGAATTAGGTAATGAAGGCCAAAAGAAGTCAAGGGTAGCACAATCTCTGGGCCTAGAAGGTTGATATAAACTATGATTAACCATCTTCACTTCGTCATCATGAATGAATTTAATGCATTTATGGATAGGTGAAGCAACAACATGCATAACATTTAACCATGGCAAACCAAGCTTAACTTGAAACTGATCAGAAGTAGGAACAACAACAAAGGTAGTGTTTACAATTTTACCACAAATTTCAACTGACAAGTCAATAGAACCAAATGATGGATAAAGAAAACCATTACAATTTTTAATCCACACATCAGATGTATCATAAGAATCATGTTGCAAATTTTTCATAAAAATATTTTCTTCAGTAATAACATTGACTAGGGATGTAGAATCAACAACACAACCAAGAGTAGGTATCCAAGAAATCCTAGCATATATGTAAAGGGGACCATCAAGAGCCTTAATAGTCTCAGGATCATCAAAGGTAATCAAAAGTTCCCAAGGTCTTTTATTCTTAGGTTATTTTTGAGGTTCAGGCTGAGTTTTCAGTTTAAGCTATTGTTTTGGTTTAGGTTGAGGTGGAAGTTGAGGTTAAACTTGAGATTGAGGCTGAGGTTGAGGTGAAGATACATATTGAACAACATGCTCCACTTGATTAAAAATGTGATTAAGATCATTCATCTTTGAATCATACACAATATCCATAGAAGATGGTTGAGCAATGGTATTAGTATCATGTGTAGGTAAAGGATTCGTATAGATTTGAAAGTTTTGATTAGGAGGAGAGATAGATTCATTTCCACTACCATCAAGATTATCAATAGATAAGGCATTAGAGTCAATTAAGTCTTAAACTTTATGTTTTAAAGAATAACATTTCTCAGTATCATGACCATTCTGATGATGATATTGACAAAAACCTTTAGGATCAAAGGATTTAGATGCAATCATGGCAGGTAAAAGATGTCGAATAGGAGGTAAAGTAATCATATTAGTAGTTAACAACTTATTCATAATAGAATGTAAAGATTCAAAAAGAGGAGTAAACATACAATTTAATCAAAAAGAAGTGGATGCAGAAGTGGCATTATGAGATGCAACAGCAACTTGATCAGCAACTACATTCACTTGTTTGTTTATCTTGACATAGTTGTTGAATTTTTTAAATTTGTTTAAATTAGGAGCAGCATCACTCTTATCAATTGGAACAAGAGCCATTAGAGTTTTTCTCTCAAATTGACTAACTTTTAATTGATAATGATGAAGCACTACACAAAGTTGTTGAAAAGAGGTAAATTTAGTAAGCAGAATCTTATCTCTAATATCCTTTTGCAAATTTGAAATAAACATACGTTGAATATCAATATCAGGAACATGATAGGAAATCTGAGCATGTAAATACTTAAATCTACCAATAAATTTAGTCAATTTTTCCTTAGCACTTTGTTTAAAATGCATCAAATCAGTCAAAGACACTTGTGGACCAATGTTATTTTGAAATTTTTGAATAAAAGCATTAGCAATTTTTGGAAATGAATCAATAGAATAAGGAGGCAAGGAACAATACCATTGTAAGGCCTTGTCACAAAAATTTCTAGCAAACAACTTGGCTAAAATCCTATGGTCATGACCATAATCACTACAAAGGATTTGAAACATTTTAACATGATGAACAGGGTCTCCTTTTCCATTGTAATTCTCAAGATGAGGCATATCAACTTGCTGAGGAACAGGAGTATGAATGATGTCTAGGGACAAAGGACTTCCCATGTCACATGTAGGAATGCTAAACTTGTTTTGAGTCAAGGATCCTTTTTGTTGTTGTAAAGATGACACAGTCTGAGCCAAACTCGTGATTGTTGAATCATTAGAAGAAATAGGAGGAATAGAAACATTAGAAACACTAGGTAAAGTATATGAAGTTGCAAGAATGGAAGACAAAACTAGAGGAACACTTGGAACTAAAGTTGGAAGAGGATTAGAATAGGTAAAAGAAACATTATGATAAGAAGGTTGTGATTTAGGAAGGGACACGAGAGGAACACTTTTTGTACCTTGCCCCTAGTCAAATTTTATAAATGTTATGATTACTTTACGATGATAGATTATATGTTAGGAAATCATTCATGCATATGATTTTACTGACCCCATACTTTTATGTGTATGGTTGATGTGTTTGTTTTATACTTCTATTTGACGTGCCTGATGTGGTTGAGGGACGGAGTTGTAGTTACTTGCTTGCGAGATCCACATGATTAGCCAATCCCCGCCATTGTTTGTTATATATTTATATATGTATGTACATATGGGTTTTGTATGCGGGTTTGCAAGTATCGGGCATCAACTTCCCTGAATTGTCAGGATGAGCGTGCCCTATCACAATATCTCAAATGGTAAGAGAGGGGAGATAATATACGAATCCAAAACCCTAACCTAAGCCTATTTGTCCAAGGATTGGACAAGTATCTGTTGACTACCCTATCCGAATTTGTCAAGTTGACAAAGTTTGTGGATCCCTTCCTTGAGCTTGTTTGTTTTATATGATGATGTTGTTTTATTTCTTTTCGAGTATGTGATTTTCTATAGTCATGGAAATTATTATTATAGTTGGAAAATAATATTAAATTTAATTCCTATGTTTTTGTATTATTATTAATTAATTAAAAATAAAGTATTAGGATATTTGGTTTTAATTAATTAATTGTGTGAAAATACGATTAATAATGTTCCATTGGACATTAAATGATTAATTGCATGATTTAATTGTATTTTGAATATTAAATTATTTAATGAGAAATTATCTTATTTACATGTGTTTTATTTAAGTTTGAATGTGATTTGTTTCAAAAAGGTGACAACTTGTCTTTAGGAGTCTAAGTTGTGTTGTGCACAATTAAAGATATTTTTAATTAATAATTAGTATTTTCTTTCAACTTAAGAGTGGGAGTTTGATTAGGACTTGTCTTATGAGTCATCTAGGGGTTGCATGAATGGTGGAGTTGAATCTCTAATAGGGGGATTTTGCATTCATTTGGGAGGGGAATCAAGTTATTTAAAATTTGTGGAGAGACTTCTTGGAGAATTTTAGATATTTTTGTGATTCTTGAGCTTGGTATGTGTGCTTGAGTGTTTCTGGGTGAAGATTGTTTGCATTTGGAATTGGGCTTTGCATACACTATGTTTTAAATCTGCAGGATTGAGTTCTTATGTTGACAGATCTGGGAGTTTCATCATTCTACATGCATTCTATTACAGTTTCTAGCATTGATATTGAGGTAGGGTTTGAAGATACCTTCTTGTAATTTTATCTGTAGAATTTTTAGTGTTTTCATATGCTTGTTTTGATTTATTGTTATAGATCTATTTTCAATTATGTTTTCAATTTGGGTGTTAGAAAACCCTTAGAATTATGGCTTTTAATTTATTTTATGACTTAGCATAGTAGGGTTATGCTGTCAAAATTTTCGTGAGAAAATTCTCTATAGAACCTTTAGAAAAATGAAAAATTAAACTAGCTATAGTTCAAACTATTGAATGGAGGAAATAAATAAATGGGCTATTGAGATAAATCAATTTGGTATGAAAAAAATGCAATCTGGGTAAAAAACCTAATCTCTGTCAAAAAATGACAGTCAAAATTAAAATAGCCACAATAGAAAATTTATTTGCTTACAAATGGCAAAAAAAATTACATTAGTAAATGTAAATGTATTGCAAACAATATAGAGGAAACAAAATAGGAAAAAGACAAAAAAAATAATGAGAATGTGCAAAAAGAGTCTTTTTCCTTTTCTAGAAAAAATGTACACAGGTCAGTAATTTTCATTTTCAGAATTATTAAGTTTGTTAAAAAATCTATGCCTATTAACAAATGGATATATATTTCTTTATATTTTATTGTTGTTTTAAAAAAAAACTTTGCAATTTTAAATAGTATATTATTGGGCTTTGGAAAAGTTAAAAATTTATATTATTAAGTACTGCATTGAGTAAAAAAAAATTAAATAAAAATGAAAATTAAATAAAAAAGATTATTTAAACATGGGGCGGGGGCCACCGTACCCCCAACCCCCACCCTGTGTGCGTGTGCAATGCACAACACTACAGGACGTGCAGTGCACAGCCCTACAAGTCATGACCCTGCAGGATGTGCGAAACATGTGCCTACAGGCGCCCTAGTGGCGTGGGGCCCCACAGAGGCCCCCTCACCCCCCCCCCCCCCCCCCTACCCCCCACTCCCCCCCCCCCACCCCCCCACTCCCCCCCCCCCCCTCCACACTTGATATATATGCATTCGATTTTTTTTAAATTTGTAAATAAAATCTATTAATTCATTAAATTTATTTTATGTTATAGTAAATTTCTTTTTTTTTAGATTTGTTAATATTTATTAATTTATAATAATAAATATTAATATGGCATTTAGTATTATTAATAATTTTTAATAAAAGTTATTATTTTATGACAATTTATCATTATTAGATTTAATTTAATAGCAATAAATTTTGTTTATTATAAGTTTTATTTTATTAATATTATTATTTAATAATATTAATTTATGTTCGAAGTATTTATTTAATATTGGTAATTTTATTAATAATGATTATTAATAACTTTGACTCAATATTAAATAGAGGAAAATATTGTTTGGATTATTAGGACTTTAGATAAAATTTATCTATTGCTTTTATTAATAGTCTAGTGAACTTAGGTTACTAAATGTTTTTAGTAAACTTATTTACTAAGTTAATTAAATTTGAATGGCAAATAGATCAAGTTTAGTTAAATGTTCTGTTTGTGATATAAACATTTAATGTAACCTAGATATGAATTATTAGATGTATAGTTTTACCACAGATATGGTTGCGCTTATGTAATTAATTAAACTTTTAATTAATTTTGAAACATTTGAATTATCTTATATCTATACATGCACCCTTTTTATGTTGAAATAGGGTATTTTTTCTCTACTGAATTTATGGAACGTAAATAGGGAATGCTCTTTTAATTATTGTATTATCTTAATGTTTATGATGTGTGTCTTATAGCGATTAATGTATTCCCATTTTTTAATTCAATTTTGATGAGTATGGAGTGTAAATCATTATGGTTCAGTTTCAGATCTTTATGGTGTGAGTGTTGTTTTCCTCATTCCTGTAGTGTCTTCATTTGCGTTATGGGTTATTGGGTACTAGAAGAGCCTAGGGGGAAAATAGAGGCTTGGGTATGAGTTGGTTATGACATGGTTTCAGTATTATATTTGATGTGTGTGTGTATTTCGATTATCATCCCTATCTTGACCATTTAGGCTCATGTTGTATTGAGTTTTACTTCATATTCTATAGAGGAGAATATGGTATTGACTTTTATGTCCAATCCATGGGATCATGTGTATATATTCTTTTGTGAACACTTTGAGAGTGTTTTGTGACATTATGGTTATGTGAGAACCAGTGTGTTCCTATTAGTTTGTGGAGTAGTCCTGAGGGACATTATTATCATCTTGTGATCTATGTGAGATATGTGAGCCTACGGTAGTTTACCTAGATATGTAGTAGGGGGTGGCTTGCAATAAGCGTCGGGGCCCACAAGTGGCTATCAAGATCACTTATTGTTAATTATTTTAATCAAGTGATAACATAATATAACATTGAGAGATTTTAAAATGAACCTAACAAGATAAGTTTCCTCACCCTGGCTTAGTGCTAGTATAGACTAAGGTGGGAATGGAGAAGATGACTAGCCCCCTTTGAAAGGGATGAGTTTGTATAGTTGATGGCTTCATCAATACAAGAGGTCATTGACACTGTATATGGTCACTTGGGTGCTAGGATCCAGAGAGATTACTAGGACAAAACTCAATGGTTAGACATACACGATGACACCTTCCTATGCATAGTCTAGCTATCCTACATGTGTCGGTTACCTCTGGAATAGTAAATCTTACCTTGCCATCTTTTTCATACCTTGAGTAGAGAGCTTTTAGGATCCTTTCCTTAGCTTGATCTGTTTGATGTTTGTTATCTGAGTGGGACTTTTTGTTATCTCCTCAGCATAGTGGGAGTGGACCATTTAGGTTCATGAGGTCAGGTGGTAGTGATTCTTTTACCATTTGAGATTCTGACATTCGTGTACCAGTGTTGGATGATCCCTATTGCATTTGTTCCTCCTTGATCTTCATTGTTGAGAGGTGTTCTCTTCTTCTTCTTGATCTTCTTTCTTGTGATCATGTATCTTTGTATCAGTTCTTCAGAGATATCATGTGTACTTCTTTTTTTATTGTATTACATACCCTACGACATGTTTAGTGGATGTAGGTTTATGGATACCTCATGGTACCAGTTGTATTTATGTTATCTTCTATGTGATGTTTCTTTTATCTTTCATTTGTTTATTTAAGTTTTGTAATTGTACCTAATCTAATTTAATTAATTACTGTTACCATAATCTATGTCAAGGAACCCTTGAGACTTGTAACCTATGTTGGTTATTGCATTAATGTGAGTCAATGGTAATTCCTTTCGCATTGATGTTTATCTTGTATGTTAACTTTTTTTAAAAAAATTATTCTTCAAACTTAGATGCATGTTTAGGTTAAGTTCTCCTAGGTCCCTTGGCGGGGCATTACAACACTCATAGGAACAGAGGGAACCATCATACTCACCAAAGAAGGAGTATAGGTAGGAATACTAGATAAAGGAATAGAAGAAAGTTCTATACTAGTAACTGGGGGAATCAATCCTAAATCTTGAGCTTCTTGAGCTAAAGGTTTAACATTTGAATGCACAAGATGAGTAATACCACAC
>BSBK01001554.1:1370000-1377500 GCA_027943335.1 Chamaecyparis obtusa | reverse complement strand
TTCTCTTCTCCAAACATCAATTATTGATAAGTGAATAATGTATGGTCAATTTCACATTGGTAATTATAAGGATGAAATATTATGTTATATATTTCCAATGGATGAATGTCAGATCTTGTTGAAGTGGTGCTTGTAATATGAGAAGTAGATTTTTCATGATGTGAAAATAATACATATACCATCAAGACTTCGATGGATAAGAGCTTTTTATGAATCCCATGAAGGGTAAAGAAGAATATGTTGAAGGTAGTTCAAGAGTGTGTTTTCTTTTAGGAAATAAATTCTTGAAAGACTCAAAGAAAGAGGAAAATATGCTCATCAAAATTAAAAAACTAATTGATGAATATGAATAATAATGATAAAGGAATTACCAAATGGATTGTAACTAGCAAGAGAAATAAATCATTATATGGATTTGATTCGAAATTCAAGTCTTCCAAATAAGGAACCATATAGAATCAAACCTAAGGAAAATAAGGATATAAATAGACTAGTCTAGGAGTTGCTATAAAGAGGACTAATTATGGAAAGTCTTTTTTCATGGTTGTACCAATGGTATTGGAACCAAAGAAATGAGCTAAATTGAGAATATTCAATGATTCTAGAGAAATCAATAAGATCATCATTAAATACAAATTTCTAATACCTTGAATGAATGATTTAATGGATTGGTTGACTGGGGCAAGGTATATCACAAAAAATGATTTGAAATGTTGATACCATCAAATTGGTATTTTTGAAGTGGATTAATGGAGAGAAGTGATCAAGAAATAGGATGGATTGTATGAGTATCTATTCATGCATTTTGGATTAACAAATGCATCCATCACATTCATGAGATTGATGAATCATGTGTTGAAGAATTATCTTTGTAAGTTGGTGATGTCTATCTTGATGATATTTTAATTTTTAATAAAATTAAGGAGGAATCATTTCAAACATATTAGGTTGTATAACAAAAATTGAAAGAGTTAAAACTAATGTTGAATTTGAAAAAGGGTATTTTCATGAGAAAGGAATTAGTTTAATTGGGATTTTTAGTTTTAGAAGAAGGGTTAAAAATGGACATTGAAAAAGTGAAGGCCATTGTTCACCAAGTTCATCTCAAAAACCTTATATTTGAAGCTCAAATTTTTCAAGGGCTGGCATGTAATGCCCACTAGGGGAACCCAAGAGGAAACACTACTCTAACCCCAAAATAGGTGCAATAATTATTTTTTAAAATACTAATTCAGATTATTTAAATAAAATTACATCATCTACTCAATATTAACTAACTTAATCACTTACAAAGAACATAATTTGAAAGTGGAAATAATAATGCATTACCCAATTTCCTAAACATGTGTTTTCATGAATGCAATATTAATTGTTAACTTAACATAAGTCCCCTCAAGATTCCCTAACATCTCTATTTTTGCAAAATTCTACCCAATAAACTAAATATATCAATGAATTAAGGCTTGTGAACCTTAGTAAAAATATACCAAATATTACTATCATATTATATCTTCTAGATCCATTTTAGAATGCCAAATCAAAATTTTCCTATGAAAATTTCACCAATTAATATATGATCAATAAGACAACCATAGAATGAATTATTTCCTTAATTCCAATTATTAACTACCCTAAACAAATCAGATTACTAGCTCTTAACTACCATCAATGATTTCATATTAAATGTTTTCTTATCAAGATTCTTTCCATAATATTGACTTAGTCTATAAATCAGATTGTTTCCACCACATAAGAATTACTAAATTCCTACTCAATTTTGATTAATAATCCAACTATCTCATTAATGACTTACAATAATCAAATTCATATCAAGGTATACATACTAATATCCCTCTATCACTTCTATTAATGCATATTATAGAACATATCATAATTTCAATCTAGAAGATAAATATTTATCATAACCATTTTTTAATTAACATTCTATGAAAAAATAATTCATCATTTTTATATATACCTTCCATAGACACGTATAATAAAAAACTGACTAATGATGTTGCTAGTTTGATTCTAATAGAGCATAATTACAAATGTATTCTTCTATCCTTAAATGTATATTCCTTACTATGGGATCACTACATGAAATCATCTCCATAATATTTATCTACTAATTGTATTAATGATTTCATAATCATTCACTTAGGTATCTACTATATGAAAAACCATTAAGAATCCTTCTAAAACATTTACACTTAAACATAAGATAGTTATCTCTCAACTAGTCCCTTTCATATCCTAATCATTCAACATGAGTATGTAAACATTATTATGCATCCTAGGTACATTGTTCATTTACACATACTCTATTTAACATCCATTCCAATAACCAATACATATATTTATATCTTAACATTTCCATCTATGTAAATAAATTAATATTTCTTTTACAAATCACATTTCAAGAATAATATTTATAACATAATACATTTCCTTGTTCTTTCACCTAAAACTACACATTCATTGTTCCAATATAAATACACCAATACATTCATAATTGCATCATATACCTTCTAGCAGCGTATAATTATATCAATAAATATGCATGATTACAATACGCCATAATGATAAACACAAGATGGAGTCTCTATTGTAGGTATTTGAAAGGTACAAGTGCATGATCCTTACATGCAACACAAACCAAACCTCAATAATAAAACTAATAACCAACCAATCATGTGGAACCCATATGCCCAGTCCCTCAAGCTATGAGATAGACAAAAAGTTCCATGAAAGAACAAGAAAATAGAGATAGATAACAAGATGGTAACCAAAACCACACACAAGGATTTAAAACAACAAGTAATCATCAAGAAATCAGGACTACCAAAGGCAATCATAAACCAAAGAAGTTAAAGACTCTAGGTCACAAGTAGGGTGAGTTTCATCATATAGCTCTCATGCCTTGGGTTACCCTAGTAGATTTTCTCTAAACCTCAACCCCCAAGTAGGTACATGTGTAACCAAATACCTTTCATGAGGAAAAGGTTGTTCAATTGTGCCATATGAATCAACACCTTCTCTCACTCCCATCCATAGCCCATACTAGTGCTACAGGCATAGGAAAGAAACAATTATTTTTTTATTGTGTGTTCCCCCCCCCCCCCCCCCCTTTAAAGTTCATTTATTTAGGTATCACTTGATCTATCACTCATCAATGAGTTACCCTAGTATCCACTTAGAGCTATGACCCCCATTGACAAACACTCACCTACTATACCTAGGTTCTTTACCCATAAGATAAAAGCATAAAAATATATCTATAGATAAGAAATAATGATAGTTGTACAAGTTGAAGTCCATTAATATATTAGAATAATAATTAAAAGTTTAGGAATAGGAATTAAACACACATAATCCACATAAGCCTCATCAAATCACTACTTATATAGAGAATTTATTATAGATGAACATGATATAATACAACCCTAATTACTTTGGTACACATACCAACCCTAAAACTTTACAACTTTCTCAAGCTGAATTGTTTCAAACAATTATTAAATACAAAGAATAGTCATCAAAGAACATTCATTAATATCTTCCACAAAATACATAATAAATTCAATCGCTTTGATGGAATTTAATATAACATAATTATAGACTCTCCCTCCAATTTTTTATTAGGATCAAATAGTGGAAAAGAATATTATGGATTCTACTCTAAAATTGAAAACATTGGTTGGGATTCAGACCTGCCTTCACTAAAAAGGGTTTAACTTTCACAAAACATAAAAAAAAATCCACAAAACTAATAGCATATAAAATTTAAGACATATGCCTATGTCTAGCATCAATTTTATACGCGTAGAAGACCATACCAATCCATACCATGTAGAGAAACTTGACTGGTAAATCTATTAGTATTATAAGGCACTTAGAGGGAGGGTGAATCAGTGGAACCACAAAGATACAACTTTTACTAATTATCTTTTTAATTAACCAACATGAAAATGTGAATATTAAGTAACTATACAACATATAAAACATTCACACATTTTAACACATAACACCAAGAGTTTTTCTATGGAAACCCTTGTTAGAGGGAGAAAACCATGTGTGGGGATCATGGACCACAAGATTTCACTAGTGCACTTGGAAATCATCCCTATTAGGAGAAATTAAAACAACCTATCTAAGGTCTTTACCTAGTTAAGAGTACTTATAGTCTGATTACAAACTACAACAGTCCTCTTAAAGAAAACCCTGCTAAGGGATTTAAAAAATCTAGCTAAAGAGCTACCATGTTAGAGGATTTTTCACTTCAGATGTGTTTAGGATCCTTCTCACCGGCCTCTTAGGAGTGACCCTATTAAAGGATTTCTTAACCATTTATATACTTGTTCTAGTTTTTTTCTATAACCCTAAAACATTTTACAAGTAGACCCTCAAAGCCAACTTATCATTATGAGTGAGCGCGCCAAAATAAAATCAAAGATCCTTGATGTCGACCTCAAACATTAAAACCAAAAAATATGTTAGGCCAAGATAGACATTTAACTGCAACACCAATCTAGCCAACTATGTCCACTAATACACTGTCCTAACTACCAATTTAACTTCAATCTTCAATAACTTTCAAAATACTCCAAAACAACTAATGTGATCGTAGAAATAGATAGGGATAAAAGCGTGATAGCATGTCACACTTTAGGCTAAGTGATATAACTCAAATGGGTAACACTCGTGCGAGTGGGACTTGACTGAGTCCACGCAGGCACCATGCAGTAGCTACTGGGGCCTATGTGGCATGTACTTTATGGCTGAGTGAGATTCATTCGAATCTCACTCAGTCAAATCATACTAGGCATTATAAATACCCCCAACATGCCCTTTAAGCCCATTATTGGTTTTTGTAGGTTTTGACTCCTCCTAGACATCATCTGAGTAGGATCTAAATGAATCGCACTCAGTTGAGTCATACTCAGCTAAGAAATCCGATGTGGCATGCCATGTGTAACCTAAACCCCAAAAATCTACAGAATTATAGAAATTTAAATTTTTGCAACTTCATTCTCTATGTAAAAATCAAAAAAAATTTAAAAGTAAAAAAGGTGGGAGATGAAAACAATCAATTTTAGGAAAGTTTGACTGTGAATAGTAATAATAGACAAAATACACATTGAAAATAGTTCTTTCTTTTTTTCTACACTAGCTATACATTTCATCAAAAACATATTCTGAAATCGGAGGAAAAAAATATTTTTTACTTAAAATTTTTGGTGGGAAGTACACCCCCTGATTTGCAGTATTTTTTAACAAATGAAAATTAGACTTTAAATTTTTTTTTAAAATATGAATTATTGATTAATTTTTTTAAGAAAAATTATAGGCATAAACTTCATCCAATTTTACACATTTCATTAGTTTACATCATCTTCACATTCTCAATAGAAATATTACTTGTATGCCCTTGATGTTGAAACAGTTTTGGTGCTATTAGCCTTTTCCTTTATAAAAGTGTGACATATTATTGTTCTTTTACCCATAGATATAACTTTTTAGATCTTAACTCTATGACTGTGCACCTTAACTCGATGTTGCTTTCTTTCTGCACTATCACTGGTTCACTGAACACTTGGTCACTCTTCAATCTGATCCTTTGGTACCATCAAAAAATCTATTTTCTTGACATAAAAAGAACATGTTTCTAGCAATGACAACACCACAATATTTTCATGTGACCGAAACACATATGACCTTCATCAAATGCCAATAAAATCAAAACATAGGATGATTAAAAATAGTCCAACAAAATGCATATAATGCAACATTAATTAAATCCTAGAAAGTAAATCTGAGAGATGCCAATTTTAGATCTCTAATTTTCCCTTCCAAAGCATCAACCAATCAAAACCATAAACTCTATTTCAGTTATGTAATTAATAGATTTTGAGAAATGGGTTGGTAGAAAACCTAGGAAAACATAACAATTTTCACCAAAATAAACTCAAACTTCTAGATAATTATTAGAATAAATAGTATATATACCATAAATCATTAAAATATATAAATAAATTCATATTTCATCAAATAAATAATGGGATTATGGGATTCAATCCCTACTCTGGGTCTTGTGAAGATTCAAACAAACAAGGAAGAAGGAGATAATGAGTGGAAGACAATCCAAACTTGAGATGTGGCATTCAAAACCCTCTCCACTTTTAAAAATTTCTGAGAAATAAATTCTAAATCTAAAAGAATAAACCCTCTCTCAACCATTGAAATTATCAAACAATGTCCCTCTCCCAAAAGAAAATAAATTCATGAAATCTCCAAGAAATGTACTCACAAACTCTCCCTCACATCTTAGAACTATCTCTCCAAATTGTCCATGAAAAATCCAGCCATTAACTCATCCAAGATCCCACAAATATCCCCAAAAACAAAAAAATAATCCATACAAATAGATTTCACAAAGGTTGAGAGGAGAGGGAACCAACTCATGACCAACTCTCAACTAAAGTGAATTATTAAATAACTTAATAATATTATGAACTCACAACCATTTCTTACTAAAATATAACTATAATAAATGCTTTTATGCTTATTTACATACATATGCATTACTATCCTAATATAATTAATCCAAAAAATGAAAAAAGTATAATATTACAATCTGCTCGTGTTTTGGTTTCCCCTCCATCTGCTTGCGCCTTGGTGTAACCTCGTGCATCTTTGGCTTCAGGGGATCCACTTGTCTCTCAAGCGGACTGTCTTTGGAGCTCTCTGTTCTTGTCTCCACCCTCACATTTTGGTTTTGGGGGTTATGCTCTATGATGTTTATAAGATGTTTTTCTGTATAAATTTGTTTTGTCTCTGCCAAAATATTTTTTTGTAGGTTCTTTCTTTGTGCAGCTTCCTCCTGGCTTATTTGGACCTTCGGATGAATAGTTGATCTCATATTTTATACTCTACCTCATTTTTTTTCTCGCTAGGGCCTTCAATGTTCACTGATGCGGCTTCTCTATCAAGTTTACAAACAACATGGGATGACAGTTGTCAAATCTGCTTACAGGGGTCCACTTTTTTGCAAATGTATTTTGGCACTTACTCTATGCTTCATTGTAAAGGATTTTTTAGGGGGATCAGATTTGCAATTCAGCCTTCATATTGGCCGGGGGTTTTTTGGGTAGTCCTACAAATTATTACTATTTGGAACATATTGTATTGCAGATTCATTCTACCATTTTGTATGGAGGATCCTTTTTATAATTATAAGCAGGTCATTTTTTTTACCTTCAGGCTTTGGGTATGTCTAGGAATATTCTTGAGAATCTGAAGATCACTTTGTATATATATGGGTAACGAACGGAGTTTTCTTTTTTGGTTCTTTCTCCGGGATCCCTTTGAACCAGTTATTATTAATATAAATATAAATTTTTGCCAAAAAAAAAAAAAAAATTACAATCACATTGTTGATTAATAATCATCATAATATGTTACATACAAGGTACGAATAATTACCTCAATATCTGTGTG
>BSBK01001553.1:567500-572199 GCA_027943335.1 Chamaecyparis obtusa | reverse complement strand
ATTTTTTGAGGGCTTCAAGCATAACCATACATTTGTGCTTATGCAGAAACTGAAAATGGAAAATAGACCCCCAACTAAGGCCGACCCACCTCATAAATCATAATTTTGCATTGCAAAAATTAACTTATTGTCAGAGATAAACTCAGGTCGAACCACTTTGGAAGCCAAATATTGAAGATGCAAGGGAGACTGTAGAATATCCATTGCATTTGACAAGAAAATTGAAACCATATTCGAAGGATATAAAAAAGAGAATTTCGAGAAGGCCATGTATTCATCACCTATCACTTGCTTAATGGCTCGGTGAACTGTGGGAGAATGAATGGTGAACATCGTGTCTAGAATAGAGTCATCAACTTCGCTTGGTAATACTACTTCTTCAGTCCTCGGCGGAATCCAGATTCAATAATTTTTTGGCAGGACTGCTCGATGCATTTTGTGGCACCCCTCGCACAACATCAAAACATCAAAGCTTCATGACATTTTGAAGATTTGGAATTGTTTTTGAACCAGTCCCTAATTTATGTTGTGAAGGAGACATCTTTAAGAGTTAAGTCATTATGAGAAAGCATGACTTAAGCTATTCCATATCCGAATTAAGAGAATGTCCAAGTCCCAATAAGCTCGCACCTGGGAAGCCATGTGCGATGTGAATGCCAAATGTACTTGGGCCAGTACTCACATTCCTTCGCATATATTCCCAAATTTTTCTCACATACGAGTAATTAGCATGAAATTGGAAGCATTTTTATTAATGATTACTAGCAAAACTATCTCTTCGAAGTCAAAGTCACTATAATGCTAGCCATCAAATCTTCTTTAATTAATCTTTTGAGCCTATCATCCTAATCAATCATAATAAATGGATTTAATGAAGAGATTTCCATACCATTACAACCTAGATTTGAAAGGTAATCCGCTACCCAGTTACCTTCCCTAAATGTGTGAGAAAGACAAACTTCCTCACAATCATCAAGCACTCTCCAGACTTGGGTAAAGATGTAGTTCAATTTCCATGAGAAATATTTCCTATGAATACATGCATTTATTATAACTGAAGAATCCCCTTCGACATGCAATCGACAAAATTTTCCTTTCTTGGCCAAGATCAAGCCAACAAGCAAGGCTTGAACTTCCACCATATTATTAGTTCTTGTAGGCAAGGGAGGAATTGAAATTGCTACTACTGAACCTTTATGATCTTGAATAAATGCCCCTAAACCTGACACTCCTAGATTTCCTCTAGATGTGCCATCGAAATTCAATTTTAAGAACCCCTCAATTGGTGGTATCCAAGAAACTTGTGAGCGAGAAATTGAGGAAGGAATATTCTAAATTTTTGTCCACCCATTATGAATGCTAATATATTTCCAACTTTGAATTAGCCTGGAGTCCCATGAAGTAACAACTGGATTAATTTTGCAATTTCTCAGACTAGAATTGGTAACTTCTGAAACTGATCTCTCAATACCCTCCAATACTTTGTCAATAGTGGACATCTCTTTCCTAAAGATTCACTTGTTTCTTTCCCACCAAATAGCCCACACAACCAAGGCTGGGATGCATAACCAAATGTTTGCAAATAATGACTCTGAATATAGAACTAGCCATGCTTGAAAGAAGTCCCATATATTGTTCTAGAAAGGAGTATGGTAATTTAACTTGTTGAGAACAAAACACCAGCATTGTTTTGCAAATGGGCATGTCAGAAGAAGATGATCTACTGTTTCCTCAATCTAATTACAAAGAATGCAATTAAAAGGCTGAGCAATGTTCAATTTACATAATCTGTCACTGGTTAGTATCCTATGCCTTATTGCAAGCCAAGCGAAGCAACCAGCCCTTTGGGAGGACTGCATGATTCCAATAGAATAGATAGGCTCTACTCGTGGATTTGTTTGATTTTGATTGTTGTAAAATTTTATATCCCTCTTTGATAGAATATTGGCCATTTTTAGCTGGGGCCCAAATTAATTTATCCTCCAAACTAGATATAAATACCTATTTATCAGCCAATAATTCTAAAAATATAACAATATCCTAATTTGTCAATGGTAACTCAGCCGGGTTTTTCCATTTTACTTTACCTGAAATTGGGCAAACACTGTCTATGTATTGGCTAAGTGTTGTTCCCCAATTGCTTTCTGACACCAAAATTATATTTTGGGATGCTATTTATTTTGAGATAGGAGGCTGGCCATTCCAAGAATCCTTCCAAAAATTTACCAAGTTCCCCTTATTGACTTCCCAAGTGACATATTTTATAACTATGTCACGAGAAGACATCATAAAGTCCCATATTACAGAACCTTTAGGAGGGTCTAGAATAGATAGTACCCTTGTTGAAGCATTATTATCAAGGTATTTTTACTGCATGATCTTACACCATGTGGAATGGAGTTTAGTGTACATATGCCACACTAATTTTCCTCCAAAAGCTTCATTTCTTTAAGTCAAATCATGAACCCCAACCCCCGCAATTGCCAAAGGCTGAGCCATATCTTGAAGAGAGATAAGAGGAATTTTCCTATCCTTGGTCATATTACCAATCCATAATAAGCCTCTTATCAACTTTTGTATTTGAAGTAGAATTTTAGGTGGAGCTTTTAGGACTGCAAGGAAATAATTTGGGATTGCTGCTAATACTAATTTAACTAGTAAAATTCTACAAGCCAAAGACAACCACCTTGCTTTCCAAGAAACTATTCTACTCTGAATCCATTGCAGAACTGAAGTCCAATAACTGACTTTATTAGAGCCCATAAAAAAAGGAATTCCTAGATATACCGATGGGAGAAAATCCACTGTGAAGCCTAGGATCCAAACTATCTTGTCAGAGATCACTTTATTGGTGTTAAAGAGATATTTTTTTTAATTTTTGAGCATTAATGGCTTGCCCTGACACTGCTGAATATAGTTGCAGAGAATATTTAATTTGACGGGCTTCTTGAACTTTAGACATGCCAAATAACAATGTGTCATCAGCAAATAAAGAGTGAGTAATGGAAATATTCATACCCAAAATATTTGCTCCTTGCCACTTACTGATATCATGTTGATGTTTGATTGTTCTACTAAAAGCTTCAGCCATTATGATAAAGAGAACCGGAGATAGTGGATCACCTTGTCTCACACCTTGGGTTGAGGAGAAGAATCTTGAAGGCTTTCCATTAATTAAAATTGAAAACCATGCTCCAGAGATACATGCCTTTATCCACTTACACCAACCCTTAGAAAATCCCATTTTTCTCAGTACTTGAAACAAGAGTTTCCAGCATACTCTATCATATTCTTTCATCATGTCTAATTTTATCACAAAACTAGAAGTTTGATTTGAGTTTATCGAGTGAAGAGTCTCATGAGCTACTAATGCTCCTTCCATGGTTTCTCTGCCCGGAACAAAACCTCCTTGCTCTGATGAAATTAAGGAAGGAATGAGGTGCTACAACCTCAAATATATTGCTTCAGTTATGATCTTGTAAGTCAGATTGCATAAGGAAATTGGCCTGAAATCTACAAATGTTTGTGGATCCTTGATCTTTGGGATGATTGAAATATTGGTTGTATTGAAATATTTAAGCATGCTCTTTCTTTTTCTGGATTCTTCTACAGTAGCAAACAAATCCTAGCCAATGATATCCCATCAACTTTGGTAGAAAACAATAGAAAACCCATCTAGACTAGGAGCTTTATCTAGGGGGAATGAAAAGACCACCTTTCAAATTTCTTGAATAGTAAAAGGGGCCAGTAACATAGCATTATCTTGGGGTGATACCATGTTTGGTATAGATTCTAATATCTCATCAACTTGTGCATCCGATGGAGAAGGCAACGAATCAGGCGCCAAAAGGGTTTTGAAATATTTTACCCCTTCTTCCTAAATAAGAGCTTCATTTGAAAGGAGATTTCCTGAGGAAGCTTCTTTGATTTGAAAATTAGTTTTGGAAGTTCTTTTTTGTTTCGCTAAAGCATGGAAATATTTTGTATTTTTGTCTCCATCTTGGAGCCATAACTCTCTAGATTTTTGTCTCCAATAAACTTCCTCTCTCTTGCACAACTCATCCCATTCCTATTGAAGATCTTTCTACTAGACATAAGTATCTTCATTCATTCCATTCTTTATAATACTACTGTGAATTTCCTTTAATTGCTGTTTAACAACTATTTTTTGGGAGAATACATTCTTGAATACTTGCTGATTCCATATTCTGATTTGTGATTTGATAAATTTTAGTTTCATAGCAAACTGATGCATCCTAGAACCTCCACATATGGAGCTCCATGCCACCAATTATTGACATTACTTAGGAAGTTAGGGTGGCGAAGCCATATTCTTTCAAACTTGAAGGATGAGTGAAATTGTTGATCGTTACCTGTATTTGATTGCAAGATATTCATTGAGATTGGATAGTGATTAGATCTTGATAATGAGAGAATCTCCAAAGTAATATCCATATTTTTCATTTTCCAATCTTGTGTTAGGAGAAACCTCTCCAGTCTTGCAGCAATGTGAGAAAATCCAGATCTTTTATTTTTCCATGTGTATGATCCATTACATGGCTAAATATCCATTAGATTGTTATTATCAACAAAACAATTGAAATCTTGCATGGTTTTGAGAGGAGGCATAATTCCCCCTATTTTTTCCTGCTGAGACAATAATGCATTAAAATCACCCCCAATGATAACTGACTGAATA
>BSBK01001553.1:502500-562500 GCA_027943335.1 Chamaecyparis obtusa | reverse complement strand
AACCAACAAAAGAACTAAACAAGAAGCCATGAAAAACAAGCTAGAAGTTTCACAAAAATACTCACTAACACTAGACATAAATCTGCATATACAAACATGAAATAAAATCAATCCTTCCATGAAAGAAACACCAACCTTTCTATAAGCTATGGAAAATGAAAGTTTGATGTAGATATTCCTTCCTACAAGCCTTCCTTCCTTTGCTAAGTCCACCAAATCCTACTAAGTCCACTAGAAATCTACAAATTTGGAGAGTGGGCAATCAACCTACCAAATTCCTCTCCCTCCCACTAAAAGGAAAACCCTACCTAACATCCTACCTAACCTCAAAGGTGATTGGACACACTATCCAAGAGTTCTCTCCAATAAGAGGGAAATTCAAATTTGGAAGAGAGGAAGACATGGCACACTTCCCAATTTCGTCACATTCTAAAAATGTGGTTTTAGAAGAGGCAAAAATGGGACAAATTCATCCTATTGGTCAAAATTTGACCCCCAACCCAAAGTGTACCTATGGAGTTATCTTATTTTAACTCTAACTAACCTCTAGGGCTACATTTAACCCATCAAAAATCCACTAAGAGTTGACCTATGAAAATTTAAAATAGGATTCCCTCTCAAGGCTCAACAACCAAGATACTTAACTTTGGGAAATTACAAGGTGACTCAAAGGTGGGAAACAACCAATAAAAAATTTACTTGGTCATACCAACTCACATACACGTGTGTCAATTGACACCACATAAAGTCACAACACATCACTACACACATGACATCCCAAGTAGACATAAATATAAATTAAAAAATAACACAACATTATTTTACATTCAAGCATTACTTTTACAACATTAGTACATAACAACGAGGTTATTTCTCCCTTTGGAGTTAACCTTGGCTTTACATGACATCACATACATCCATCTTTGATTTTCCCTCATTTTAATTCCATGGTCTATTTCATGCAGACTAGATTAAAATATCGGTTAGCTCATGAAAGACCAAACACATATATATAAAAATGCAACATTAATGATCACATAAAAAACATCATATGAGAAACTTGCAATTTTCACAACATTCTTTAATTTTAATTTATCCATTGTTAATATCCTTCACCTCGAAATCTCTAGAAATACAATATTCACAAGCATCTCAAAAACCCTTTCATAATCAAGAAAATATTAATATTTCAATTGATTTCATAATCACTTCAAATTACATTTCTTGAATCAATAATCAAAGCATAATTCCTAGAATCACTTTCTCACCATCAAGACCTAAAATCAAGTTTCTATTAATTCACATCTCAACATAATATAAATTTAAATGGTCATTTATGTAAGCATGCATATCCAATAGTAACATTTCAATATTCATTAAGGGTACATTCTACCTACCCATTCCACGACTCTACACACCTTTCCTACTACATTTTCTATAAGAAATTACATATACAAGGAAAATGACATTTAATTCATTAGAATTTACATCTCATCTCATTATAATTTAAATTACTTGAATCCCATTCAAATCCCTCAAAACATGCACTCAATTTTTCTATAATCAAGTACTTGGTTAAATTCCTTTAGCCCTTAAGAAAACATAGTGCATTCTAAAAAAATTGACAGGAGTATATTAGCAACATGAAAAGAGTACATCACAAAATAGTGGTCAAGCCTCTATCCATCATAATAGAAATCCATAATGCATCAACATAGCTTATCTAATTACTAATTCTATAATGCAGAAAGAAGAAATACAATGACATGACCGGGGTAGGGACCCTCAATACATCTGTCGTGACCCCATTGATAACCTCTTGATTAACACAAGACAAAGCTAAACTAGGTGCATCTCACAATGCCATCATAAAACATAATGTGGATAAAAATCACTACATTCTCAAGATTGACTTATCCCTATCTCTAAGGGTCATCAGAATAAGATCCTAGACCATAGCCAACGTCTCCAAGTTCAGGTAGGGCATAAAAAATATGCCCCAAAAACAATCCTCTTAGCAGTTCACCCTCACATGGGACCAACATGATCATACTCATCGAGTGTGAAGGTTGAAACCACACCATCAGGTTATTCATGCTAAGAGGAAAATGAGGGAGGTACTACATATAGGTTAAGGACCTATTGAGGATTTCCTAGCCATAGACAAACATTGATCAAAGACATGGTACCTAGCTATTTTTGTATGTTGATCAAGGTCATGTGCCTTGTCATCCATGGGATGTTGATCGAAGGCACAATCAAGGTTTACCATCCTAATTATATTAATTCTTGATCTTTCATGAGCCATATCTTGTTTCTATATAATTGCAACCCTAATTTTGGATTCTATACCCATACCTAGTTAAGTCTAAGTAGTGACCCTATGAATGGTGTGATTGGTTACCCTTGCATGTATGAAAAATTGGTCTCTTGATGATTTATCATTATGTATGGATATGCATATATGTCTAAAATTATTTTTTTGTGCCTTATTTCATGGTATATTACATTTTGTTTGGGCTATATGGTTATATAACTCTACAAGCATAGTCAAGTGGGCCTGAGGGTACCGAGTGGTTAGATGGAATGACCAACCATCATTGGGGACTAGTGTATAACTATTAATTATTCCTAGGATGTTATTATCTTCCTCTTCATGTACTTATGATATTTCCATAATGTATTTTTACTCCTTGTAATATACTTGTAACAATATGTAATCAAATAGACAACATGATCATGTTGTAGCCTTATCTTGGGGTGTTTAGTACTTTTTCATGACTAGAATACCCTACCAGGTAAATTGAGAGGACAACACAAAACTAATAAAGGATATGGAAAAAAATATTTTTTTTAAATGTACAACTATATTATATCAACTCATCAAATGACACAATACATTAAGCACAAACATGAGTGTTAAAGATTAATCATAAGACAGGGTTCTCTTAGGCTCTATAATTTTGCTACTATAAATGTAGATTGGTCATTACTAAATTATTTAAATAATAATGGGACAATGCACAAGATCAACATCGTAAAACTATATTCATTTTAAGCCTCATAAGAAATTGTACCTAATCCATAAAAAATGACAAAGAAATAAAAATGATAGTCAATTACCTAATAAGCATCACAACATACTAAACCATTGATATATTTTTTATAGTCACATTACATTTATCTCCTAATGGAGTGTACAATACAACATCAATAAAAATTATCAATGATGATATCATAATATAAATGTACAATAACGATCATCCGATCGCGAACCACAAAGAAGATACAATTGCATCCTAAAGGTCACAAACAACTCTAAACTCGATAGAGATGAACGAACACTACTACTCAACCATGTGGAACCCTAAGGCCCACCCCTCCATGATATGGGATAGACACAAGGCCCAACACTACACATATAAACATAAGACAAGGCTACAAGAAATGGAAGGAATAAGACAAAGATAACCAAGCACAACATAAAGGATGCACTAGGAGATATCAAAAGGGATACCAAAGGAAAACCAAAATAAATGCAAGAAACCTAGAATACATGCAATTAAGTGTCATCACATAGATCTTCCCCTTGGGTTACCTTGGACAATGATGCAAGAGCATCTCGGGTCCTTGGAAATCCTGTGTCACCAAAAATATATTTTTAGTTTTTTGTATTTCTCGATTCCTTCTTTGATCCAGTTGGTTCGGTGTTGCTCGATTTCCTTTGATCGCTGGTGTTGCTCAATTATCTCTCTGGCACTCAGTGATTTTCCCTTGTGCTCGGTGATTCTTTTCTAGTGCTTGGTTTCCTTGCTTACCAATTTGTTTATTTTGGTTTTGTGTTGAGGTTGACTTGTGCATTTAATTTGGGTCACAAATTTAATGTTGGTATCTATCATTGGGAAGTGTGTGGACCTATATTTGGTCATTCCTTCCATTGATGGTGGATCTAAAGGCTGACTTGGTTAGGTAGCCTCTTGTATAAATATAGTTGTTTGGTTATAGTTTAGAGAGAGTGAGTTTTTAGAGGAAGTTTTGGATAGAAGATAGAAGATTAGAGATTGTTGGCAGATCCTTGCATGTTTGAGAACTTCTATACTTGATTTTAATAGCTGGCCTAAACCAAGAAGACCTTATAGCCTGGCATGTATGAATAAATTTGAAGATAATATATGAAAGATATCTTCATTCTCTCTCTCACTTTTTGTGTTGTTGCATCCATGTGAGATCTCTGCAAGGTGGACATGGCTAGGGTGTGCCTTTGGCCCCTCACCCTGCCTACCCTTGCATCAAGTGGTATCAAAGTGAGGTGAGATCTAGATCTAGGTTATAAAATCTAGGTTTGAAGGTTCTTTCTTATGAAGCCCTAGTTGAATTGGTTGTGGGGTAGAAGATTATGTTTTGACCTACAATTGCAGAGGGTTTTCAAGATGGTTTGTGGGAGGTGAGATGTAGATCTAGGATTGGTAGACATGTTGAGACAACTTGCTGCTAGATTAGAAGTTGTTGAAATAGCTCAAAGAAGAGGAAGAAATCTTGAAGGTGTTAGTGATGATGAAATTGAGGTAGAACAAGGTGGTGTAGAACCCGCACCTATGATGGATTAAGGTGAGGAAATATTCTTGAAGGCTTTGACAAGTTTGAAGTCAACACCACACTTTAATCCACCTAAGTATGGTGGAAAATTGGATTTTGATGAATTGGTGGATTGGATCACTGAGATGGAAAAGTATTTTGAATATTAAAATGTACCTGAGGAAAAGAAGGTGAAAATTGCAAGCAAAAAGTTGAAGAGTCATGCATCCTTATGGTGGGAACATTTGCAGCTAGAAAAAAAGAGGAAAGAAAAATACAAAATCAAGGTATGGAATAAAATGGTGAATAAATTGAAAGGGAAGTTCTTACCTTGTGATTATCAAATTAACCTAGTTAGGTGAATGCAAAGTTTGAGGCAGAAAGATAGCTCAGTAAAAAAATATGCTGAGGAATTCTATAGACTATATATCAAATCTGGACATGGTGAAGATGATGTTGAAAGAATTTCTAGATACCTAAATGGTTTGAGAGTTTCCATCCAAGAAAAAATCAGTTTGGTCAAATTGGAGAACATTGAAGAGGCTTATCAATTTGCATTGAAAGCTGAGGCTAAATTGAATAAGAGACATGAGCAAAGACAAAGAGGTAGAGGTAGAGGTGTTATATTCCCTAGAGGAAGAGGTAGATCTCATGGTGAAAATAGTAGATCTGAACCTGAAAAGATAACTTTGGATAAAGGCAAGACCGAGTGGAAAGGTGAAAGTTCATCTAGAGGTGGAGGCAATAACTACCGAGGTGGTTATAACAGAGGTGGTTTTTGAGGAACTTGTTACAATTATGGAGAAGAAGGACATAGATCATTTGAGTGTACACATGCAGGTAAGAAGGTCAGTAATAGTAGAAATGGTTTGGTGCAAGAAGAGTCATTGAATGAACCTGAGAAGGAAAATAATTTGATGGTAAGGAGAGAACTTTGGAATGAAAGTAAAAAGGAAGATTCAGTAAGGAAAATTTTGTTCAAGACCAGATGTAGATTTTTTGATGAAGTTTGGAAGGTAATCATTGGCATTGGTAGCTCGAAGAATTTGGTCTATGAGGAAATGTTCACAAAATTTCAGTTGAAAAGGTTGGAACATTTGAAGCCCTATCAGATTTCATGTATCAAAGATGAGCATACACTCTTAGTAAGTGAACAATGTTATGTGAATTTGACAATTGGAAAGTACTATGACAAGGTGTTCTGTGATATCATGCCTATGGATTGTTGTCATATTTTGTTGGGTAGACCTTGGCAATATGATGGACATGCTATATTTGATGGGAGATTGCATAAATATACTATTTGGGCTGATGGGAGAAGACAAATCTTGTTATCTTTGATTGAATAACCTGTTAGTAATGTTTGCACATTTGTGAAATTTTTCTTGATGGAAGGAAGAAAGTTTGTTAAGGATTTGAAGAGGAATGATGTATGTTTTGATGTGATTCTTAACAAATCGAGTAAGAAAATAGAGGATATTATCCCTGAGGAGATTGATAAGTTACTCACCGAGTTCAGTGAAATCATTTCAGATAATGTACTTGATGGTTTTCCACTGAAGAGAAGCATTGATCATTGCATGGATCTAATCCCTAGAGCTAGTTTACCAAATAAGGCACCACATTAGTTGACACTTGCCGAGAATCAAGAATTGAACCGACAGATTCAAGAATTGTTGTAGAAAGGTTTGATCAGAGAAAGTCTACATCCTTGTGTAGTACCTATTGTATTGGTACTAAAGAAGAATGGAGAATGGTGAATGTGTACTGATTCCAATGAAATCAACAAGATAACAGTGAAATATAGGTTTCCTATACCGAGAATGGATGACATAATGGACAGTTTGACTAGAGAAAAGTATTTTACCAAAATTGATTTAAAAATTGGGTATCATCATATCAGAATCAAAGAAGGTGATGAGTGGAAGACTGCTTTCAAGACAAAAGAAAGTTTGTATGAGTTGTTGGTTATGCCTTTTGGTTTAACTAATGCACTGAGTACTTTTATGAGATTAATGAATGAAGTTTTGAGAAAATTCTTGGGTAAGTTTGTGATTTCTATCTTGATGATATTCTGATATTTAGTAAGACCAAAGAAGAACATTTGTTCCAAGTTAGACAAGTTTTGCAGAGGTTGAAAGAAGAAAAGTTGCTAATAAATCTGAAAAAGTGTTCATTCATGAAAGAGGAGATTGTGTATTTGGGATTTGTGATTTTAGCTGATGGTTTGAAAATGGATCCTAAAAAGGTTGAAGCTATTTTGAATTGGCCTACACTTGAGAGTGCTAGTGAGGTAAGATCATTTCATCATTTGGCAAGTTTTTACCGAAAGTTCATTAGGAATTTTAGTTCAATTTGTAATGCTATGACTGAGACTATGAGAGGAGATAAAAGAGAATTCAAGTGGGCACATGGAGCTAATAAAATTTTTGAGACTTTGAAGTAGAAGGTTGTTGAATTTCCTATTTTAGCATTGCCTAATTTCAATAAGGTATTTCAAGTGGAATGTGATGCAAGTGGAAGTGTAATTGGAGTTGTGTTGAGTCAAGAAGGTAAACATATTGCTTTCTTTAGTGAAAAGTTGAATGATGCAAAAAGGAAATATTCTGTGTATGATAAAAAATTCTATGCTATTATTCAAGCACTAAAGAAATGGAGACATTATTTCATACCGAGTGAATTTGTGTTGTATACCAATCATAAGGCTTTACAGTATTTGGGTAGTCATAATAAGTTGAATCAAAGACATATGAAATAGGTAGAGTATTTGTAGAGTTGTACATTTGTGATAAAGCATAAGAGTGGAGTCGCTAATCGAGTTGTTGATGCATTGAGTAGAAGAATATCTTTGATGACCGAGATGAAAATTAAAGTTCTTGGATTTGATGACATGAGAGATTTTTATGACTTTGATCCTAATTTTTATGAGCCATGGAGAAAGTGCAAAGCACCTATTCAAGATCAGTCGAGTACTAAATGGGATGAATATTTGATGCAAGGAGGTATGTTGTTTAAAGGTATTCAATTGTGTATACCGAGAGGACCAATGTGAACTAATTTGATAAAGGAGAAACATAGTAGTTGTTTGGCTTGACATTTTGGTATTGATAAGATATTGAATTTTCTTAAGGAGAAATACTTTTGGCCATAGTTGTATAAAGATATTCAGAAATTTGTGAAAAGTTGTGGAATTTGTCAAGTTGCAAAAGGAGTAAGTTAGAATACTAGATTGTATACACTGATTTCTATTCCTGGGAAACCTTGGATTGACATCAGTATGGATTTTGATCTTGGCTTACCGGAGACAGTAAGAGTTAATGATTCTATATTTGTTGTTGTGGGTAGATTTTCTAAAATGGCACATTTTATACCTTGTAGAAAGACATCAAATGTAGTACATATAGAAGATCTTTTCTTTAAGAAAATTTTCAAATTGCATGGATTATCGAGGATTATTATCTCTGACTGAGATAGTAAATTTGTTGGATACTTTTGGAAGACTCTTTGGAGAAAGTTTGGTACCGAGTTGAAATATAGTTCTACATTTCACCCAAAAACTAATGGATAGACAAAAGTTGTGAATAGAAGTTTGGGAAATCTTTTGAGATGCTTAGTTGGAGACACACCAAGTAATTGGGATTCTATGTTGGCACAAGAAGAGTTTTCATACAATAATTAAGTGAATAGGAGTACTGAAAAAAAAACCTTTTGAGATTGTAAATGGCATACAACTGAGAGGTATATCTGATTTGAGGGATATTGCTAATGAAAGAAAGAGGACTGCTAAAGGAGTGAAGCTTGCTAAGTACAGGAAGACACTGCATGAAGATGTGAAACATAAGTTGGAGAAAAGTAATTAGAAATACAAAGATAAAGTTGATAGATCAAGAAGACATAAGAATTTTTCAGTCAGTGATGAAGTAATGGTTCATTTGAAGAAAGGCCAATTTCCTATTGGAACATATGGGAAGTTGAAAAACAAGAAGTTTGGCCCTTGCAAGATACTGAGGAAATTTGATAGTGGAAATGCATATGAAATTGAGTTACTTGATGACATGGATATATCACCTATTTTCAACATTGCTGATTTGTATGAGTATCATGAACCTGATGAAGATATGATAGTATTGATGAATTATCCTAAGAAACAGATGGAAGAATTTGAGAAAATTTTGGAGCAAAGAATTGGAAGAAGTACAAGAGGAAAACAATATATGGAATATCTGGTAAAGTGGAAGAATAGACCAATTGAAGATAGTGCATGGATTTCACAATTTGAGCTAGATGCAGCTTAGATCATACCTATTTCATGATTCATAGAATCATTTCAAGTAACCCCAGGTGTCTGATGTAAGAGCATCTCGGGTCCTTGGCAATCTTGTGTCACCAAAAAGATGTTTGTAGTTTTTTGTGTTGCTCGATTCCCTCTTTGACCAAGTTGGTTTAGTGTTGCTTAGTTTCCTTTGTTCGCTGGTGTTGGTCAGTTATCTCTTTGGTGCTCAGTGATTTTCCCTGGTGCTCGATGATGCTTATCTGGCACTCGGTTTCCTTTCTTATCAAGTTGTTTATTTTGGTTTTCTATTGAGGTTGACTTGTGCATTTAATTTGGGTCATAGATTTAATGTTGGTATTTATCATTGGGAAGTGTGTGGACCTAGATTTGGTCATTCCTTCTATTGATGGTGGATCTGAAGGCCGACTTGGTTTGGTAGCCTCTTGTATAAATATAGTTGTTTGGTTAGAGTTTAGGGAGAGTGAGCTTTTAGTGGAAGTTTTGGATAGAAGATAGAAGATTAGAGATTGTTGGCAGATCCTCGCATGTTTGAGGACTTTTGTACTTGATTTTAATATCTGGCCTAAACTGGGAAGGCCTTACAACCTGGCCTGTATGAATCAATTTGAAGATAATATATGAAAGATATATGCATTCTCTCTCTCACTTATTGTGTTGTTGCTTCCATGTGTGATCTCTGCAAGGTGGTGTGTGTGTGAAAATTATACCTGATCTATAGACACAACACTTTAGTAAAACATTAGAGGTTAGCAAAAATCAAAATTGTGCAAAATTGAAATCTAATTTAACCAAGTGATTTACTGCCTTCTAGTAGGTGTGAGATTGATGTTCTCAGATTGTTATCGAGATCAGTGACCTAGACGACACCTAAATGAATGATTTGAATGCAATTGATCTAGATATGAATTGAATGCAATTAAGCTATTTTTTTGGATTTTCTATGCAATGATATGAAAAACTTGATATGAAATCTATGATATGTAAAAACTGATCTATGATATGCTAATTTAGAAACAATATGATATGAATAAAAACCAAATTGATCTCACAATAGCCTTGATTCGCAATAAGCTTTGATTCTCTAGATAGCAATTCTTCAGTGTAATTATGCAAAATTATGAGATGCTTTGAGATGAGATGAGGCTTTAATTTTATAGAAATCCAAGGCTTTGGAGGTGCATGGAAAAAAGCCATAAATCACTCAGATTAACTCAGCTTGATTTTTGAGTTATCTGATAATAAAGATAATTTAATTCACAAAAACATGCAAATCATGAAAAAATAACTTTTTAACTCAAATTAGAGTTTAGATCAGCTTTTTGAACTCCAAAAGGATGTTGAGTTCCAAAATGTCAACACTTTGCATTGATTTTCTAATTTGGAGTTTAACTGTTTCTTTTGAATGTGCATAATAATTATGAATTAATTAAATAAATAAAGTGATTTATGCTCAACTTAACTGATTTTTGAAAATAAATAATTGATTTATGGGTTAATCAATTATTAATCAACCTTTATTAAAAACTATATTATTAAATAATGACAACTTTCTTTAATTAATTAAATAAAAATTTAATCAATTATTCATAGGATATTGGATTTATTGTCAAAATTAAATAATACAATTAATAATAGATAGAATTAAATTTAATTACACAATTAAGTGGTAAGATATTAAATCTAATTAATTAAATATGAAAATATTCAATTAATCAAACTTAGGATAAATGTGATTTATCACCAAATAATCATTAAATTAAAGATAATTAAGATAATTAGGAATATTGCTAGGAATATTCCCCGATGCAGAATTTAAGATAATCAATTATGATTCGATGATGTTTAGATGTGCCTTAGATTAGGACTTTGATGTTGATTTCATTTAATTTGTAGATGTAGGAGGTTAATGAACTTATAGCCCATTTTTGGGGTATTACATTTTGCCCCTCTTTGAATTACTGTGCGAAGCGCAGTGGTTCAAAGACAGTCTATGTTTGATAGAGATATGAAACTGATTCGAAATTGATAATTGATATGAGACAGAAGTTGATTGATATTGATTTGATATGGAGATAATAGGTCCTGAATGACCAAAGATAATGTTCACTATAACAGAAAATGAACCTATGATTGCGAAAAAGTGTCAAAACACCTGATTCCAAAACTTATGATTGTGAAGAAGTGAGTGATCGGTTCTAGACTTGATTGTCTTAGCAGAACTAGCAGGTATCACATCCAAACCCTTTAGTTGCCGAAGAACCAAGGAAAGGACACTATGATCCGATGGTTGCAAAAAATGATATAGTTTACAAGATTAGGAGAATACCAGATTGATATGGATCTCGATGAATCTAATATGCCCCAAGTGATGATAGATTTTCCCCGAGCGATGAGGACTTTTTTGATGAATCAGTAACTAGACGTGGTTGTTGTCTTGATTACTGACGAAGATATGATTTCCAAAATTAGATTACAGACTTTGAATGGTGTGCGATACCATGCCCCCTTTGGGATTAAAATTGAAATATGACAAGAGAAGTCAATGTTGAATAGTTTAGAAGCATGTTAATTGATTTGAGAAATGGTTAAATATGTTCGAGAATGCATTCTGCATCATTTGGAGGTCCAAAAGACCAAGTATGACGAGGTGAAACTATGAGTTGACCAAGTTGAAATTTTGATAGTTTGATGTAAGATAATCAGTTAAGTTGAATTCTAGATTTTTGCTATGATTGAAGGTTGATTATGCAAGTAGTTGACAATATGAATGATCTCAGATTTTGATTTTGATCCCGAAAAAGGATTCTACTTGTTGTTTCATTGGAGGAACCTTCATGTGAGATTCAGCTCTTGTTAGATTTGAATATGTGAGTTGAGAATTGTTTAAGCATTGAAGTTTGTTTAGCCATTGTGAGATCATGCAACATGTAAAATGCAAAGAGACATGAAAAATGAAATGCAACCTATTGACTGACTTTCAGTCACCCATCATTTTTTTGGTAATGTCAAGTCAGATTTAGTCATGTTTGAGTCTAAGTCTAAGTTTCCTTCAAGATAGGTTGTCCTTGCCAGGTTTCCCTACCATTGCCTTCTTCTTTTCAAGCTGGGTGGGTTATTTGGAAGTCCCTTTACCAATGGGTAGGTGATAGACCCCAACCTGGCAAGGATAATATGCTCACATTGAGGATCTTTTTTAGATGGAATGGTGATTAGAAGTAATCAAACACAGTGAATATGCAATGGTTTAAAGTTCCTTCTAAGATTCGGGTGTGCTCTTCATGTGCACAGAGCTAAACTTCATGAAACTGATGTGCATATAGATAATTGACATAATCGAATGAGATATGTTTTAAAAATATTGGAAGGTGCTAGCTAAGCATTCAAAAGCGTAACAGAGCTGAGTTCATGCTTATTCAATGCATTTTCCACAGTTAATTGAAATCTATGTTTAGCATGGTTTGGATACATATATTGATTCTCTGGTCTTTCACGATCCCAATGGTGAAAATAGTATTCAATTTGGAGTTTACGGGTCTGCAGTCATCATAAAATGTCAATTATATATCTACAGTTCCTGCTATCCCTCTATGGTGTTGAAGAGTCTTCACGGTAAAGTGGGATCCTTCCATGTGCACCAATGATAGAGCGGTCGCATGATCACATGAATTAAAAAAATGCCATGCGATCATGTGACAACATAGGCAAGGTAGATTAGTGGGCCTTATTTCTCAGCAAGACCTGAGTTATGACATCACATCGATGGTTCAAAACATTTCAAGGTTTCAATCCAATGGTGGTCGGAATTGCGCAATAGAAAGATGCTCAAAAAATAGCAACAAGGTTCCACCTGTCTTAGCGGACCCACGGGCACCAATTATAGAGTGGTCACATGATCGTATGAATTAAAATAATACCCTATGATCATGTGACAACATAAATCAGCGATGAGAATAAGAAAATGTGACAAGGTGAAATGGAAGCCCGGGCATGTAAGAAAAGTCAATGACAGGAAAGACTAAACGGATGGTGCTCTGCTGGAATCCATATGTGCCAATAGTAAAGCAGTTGCATGATCACAAGGAATTAAAAAATGTCTTGCGATCATGCAAAAAGGTAAATAGTTAATGCTGGTAGGTGTGCAGAAGTGGAAGGAATATGCTTCGAGGCAAAGTGGGATTTCACCACGTGGATTGACACCCGAGCTTGGCATAAAAGAAAGAGGAGTGGTCCCATGATCGCATGAATATAATAACAACCTTGCGATCATGCGACAAGGCAAAAAGTGATTGTCACTTGAGCTTGGCATAAAAGAAAAGGTTATTATTTAAAAGTTTAAAGGCATGTGCTTTAAGTTACATAAGCACTTAAAGTTGACGGGTGGAAATCGGTTAATCCACCACTCCACTGTTACGGGTTCCGCACCTGTTATATATGATTTCCACAAAGAACATTTGAAAGTGATGTAGTCTATCAGTTGTGGTATCAATAATGGATTTTTCAGAGATCGATGGGCTTCTCAGTGGAATAAATTAAAGATGATTCTAGTATTGAAGTGCTTAAAGGAAGTGATAAATGTCACTGTATCAGCTACGGCAAACAGGAAGAATAATAGTATAGATATGTCATGCATAGTGTTCTTATTGGATGTCTTTTATTTTCATGATGATAAGACATGGCTCACCATTAATTTAAAATTATAACCAGAGCTAGTTGGAGGTTGATTTCTTATAAAACACAAAATAGGGATGTTGGCAGTGATGATTCTTTCATGGAAACAATCATGCAACTGTTTGTGTAGCATCTTCAAGTGTATGTTGTAGAAGTCTGTTCATTTCACCTTCTCGAAGGAAAATTAGATGAAGAGACAAAGTCATCTGGATTCCTTTGTTGTAATGTCAAAAGCAGCTATCTCTAGTCTTTCCAAATTTTAGAATTTGAAACACTTCATATTCTCATGAAGGCCATATGATGTAATCTCTATATAAACTGATGAAAAAGTAAATACAAAGGTCAGAAAATTCTGGTGTGAAATTGATTGCAGAGACAATCAAGTCTAATACCATCTATTTACTATCCAACTATATCTGATGTCATTTCATTGCATTAAATTGAAAATGGTGAATGAACAGAGTTTTGTCTCGTTGTTTTCGGTTTGATTAATCAGTAGAATAATCAGAGAGTTATAACTAGTTGTGAAATTGCATTAGCATACTCCATTTGCATTTCATACATAATCATACTTTCATAATATGTATTTTCATATTGTTGTGTTGTGAAATTCATAAGATTGTGGAGATCATCAACATAACAGCTCTGCATTTAGACCCTGCCTAAGATTTCACTTGCCTGGGTGGAACTCGGTTTCCTCTACTGTTCTCTGGTTAAGAACATACTTGCAGTAGGGATTAGAATTGAAACAAAATTCATTGAATATTTTTCACATAGGGAGCTATACCTTAATTCAGAGGGAAACTAGATATTTTCAGAAATAGTTTTCCAACTGTTGAGTAAAGTTGGTCTTTGATATAAATTGGGCAAATAAAAGGAGCATAAAAAGAAGAACAATCTGTTTACCAACACAACCTAAGACCTAGGACCTAGTCACTGATCATGTGTCAATTTGTTATCATCATTGAACTTTTAGGTAACCAGATAAATCAATACAATGCCCACTAGCTATGAAACCATGGACATATGAATATTGATTTGTAATGCTCAAGAACCAATACAACACCCACTAGTCCAAAACAACCATGGACATATGAATATTGGTTTTGTTTTCAAAATGTTAGATTAGATATAAGCACCAAGGCACAAGCGCCAGGATGACTTGAATATCACATCCATTTTGATATAGCAATTTGTATAAGCATCAAAACATGAATGTTGTGATGACCTGAATACGCCTTGCATGACAAACACATCAAACAGCCAAGAGATCATTCTAAATCCAATGTGAATTACCCGTAGTGACCCTTTATCATTCACATCCTTAGGTAAGATCATGTTTCACAGTAGGAGAAAGAACTCACTCAAAAAGACAATAATTAGATCAATACTTCTTTGAATCATCCGGGTATCAATGGTCGAGGTATGCATGGCCATCCAATTCGAGATAGAGGCTCTTACAGTCAGACACCATTTCAATCCAGAATTTTCAAAGTTGTTAGATTTTCACATACAAGTAGAAGACAAAGAAAAGATTATACCCCCAGTCATCACTCTCTAAATCCTATAAAGGACATCATCGAAGGGCTCGAAGGGACACAATATGCAAAAATCTCAATGCATGGAAAGCACAGATTGTTTTCAGTTTGAAGTTTGATTGCGTTGTTGTAGATGCAAAATCCTTTCTGGAGACAAAATTGACTGACTGACTCACATGAAGCTTCAAAGGACTCTGACTAGATATGATACGTCTAAGATACATTGGAGACCATAGGATATGACATTGATTGCCCCCAAGTGTTAAGCATTGATAGGATACAGACGCTTAAGCTGAGTGGTGTACAGATCGACTTATTGAAAATAGGAATGCAGAAACAAACTGGGAGATATGTACAAACTAAAGCAAGACTGAAAGCTAGGAAAGACCAAGATTGCACTGATAGATGGAGCATTTTGAAACAAGTGGCACCCATTTGCCAAGTTTTCACCATCTTGGCAGAGATTCTATTTTTTCTACCAAGGCGCCTGTTTCCAGGTTTTCACCAAGGCACTTTTTTTTTTTTTGTATTTTTTGTATTTTTCATTTTTCAATTTTTTTTTGAATTGTGCTTTTGATATTTTTTGATTTTTTTTGTGAATCATCAAGGCGCCTATTGCTAGGTTTTCACCAAGATGTTCATTTTTTAAGGACTTTTTCCAATTTTTAAGATTTTTTCAGGATATTTTACCATAGACTGAATGCCTTAGGCGTAGAATTTCTTCAGATGGAGAATGTTGATTGGTTATCAGAGCTATTCTCCTTCACTCGTTGAGAGTTGATAGGCACCAGAGCCAAAAGTAGCAGTGATTACAAAGGGACCCAACCAATTGGGTTCAAACTTCCCCTTACATTCTCGATGGGATTGATTTTTAGGATTTTCTCTCAAGACTAGATCACCAACCTAGAATTCTCTATGTCTAACTTTCTTGTTGTAGCCTCTAGACATTCTCTTCTAATATACTCTAAGATGATCATATGCTACTTGTCTACGCTCATCTAGTAGTTCAAGTTCTTGCAACCTAGACACTCTGTAGTCATCATCAGTTACTAGACCATGCATTCTAATTCTTAGTGATGGGATTTCAACCTCAATAGGTAGTACCACCTCAGACCCATAAACTAAAGTGAAAGGTGTAGCCCCAGTAGGTGTTCTGATACTTAATGTAATACTTATTCTGATACTGGTTCTGAAACTTATTCTGATACTTGTTCTGATACTTGTTCTAACACTTGTTCTGATACTTGGTATACTTGATAGCATCTTTTTCCATTGCAAACTCCCAAGCAAGATCATATCATGCAGTCGCAATGTCTAGCAAGGTGGAGAACAAGAGGGATTAGCAATTTGGTGGAAGAGATGGAAGGCAAGAGAATGAAGGAGAATGAAGGGAAGAAATCCTCAAGGGAAAACTCCTCAAGAATACCCAAGCTAAGGAAAAATTATAATGTAAAGCACATTTGGACAAGCAATGAAAGGCCAGCATAGGATAAGTCACAAAAGTGTAATGCCAAAGAAGGATAGGATGTAGTCCAAAGGAGTAGACATGTCAAGAGGTTTCAAAGCATCATGTTTCACTCTTTCTTTTCTTTTTTTAGATCAAGACCAAAGGGGAAAAGGATAGTGATAGGTGAAAATGAATAGAGGAAGATGGATATGAAGGCTAAAAGGGAAGGGAATGAAAGCAAGATCATCATAAGATAGCTCACAAGATAGCCAAATGTTCATGTATAGATCAACATTGTCAAGATCAAAGACAAAAGATGGAATGGATGAAATATGTAGAAGAACTATGCATGATGCTTGATTGCCAGATTTTCATCATGGTACTTATCCAAGGCACCACAAGGAAGTGGTTTTCACCATAGGATGAATTTATTTCTCTTTACTTTTTCTACCAAGGCACCTGTTTCCAAGTTTTCACCAAGGCACATTTTCATTTTTTTTTTCATTTCTCTTTTTTAGAAGAAGGCAAGCTTTTTGGATAATGCTCCTTGAAAGAATAAACCATGATATGCCAAGGATTTCAAAATGATACGCTCAAAGATGCTGATAGGGAAAGGGAGATGGAAGAGAAAAATAGAGGATAAGGTTTTATGTAAAGTGAGTGAGGTTGGAAGATAGGAGGAATAGGCAAATGAGGAAAAATGATAGAAGGTAGAAGGATAATGTATGGAAGGATTGTGAAAGGGTAGATGGAAAGGAAGGCAAGCTCAACATCAACACATACCTTGAAGGGTGGTGAGAAGATGGAGGAAATGTAAATGAAGGAATACGTGAAGGAATATGGTGAATGGATAGTAGAGGTTGTGGTTTAGGCGCATGGAATGGAGGAATGCTTTTGGAAGAAGATGAAGTGGAAGTCTTTGGAAGCTTGAATGTCAATTTCACTTTTCGCTCAACACCAAACTCTTTCAAGAGAGACTTTGGAATCCATATAGCCATAGGATTTTTATTTCCTTTTGATGATCTAGAGAGAATATCTTCAATGATGGATTTTGGAACCCATACTTGTCTTGTAGTTTTTTTCTTAGATATCTTTTTTGACTTTATGTTTCCATGTCTATTAGAGGAGACATGGTGATCTTCTTTTTTTGATGGATTCTTGTATTGCTTCTTTTTCTTGTATTGAACATTCAAGTTACTTCCAAAAGACTTGGGACTTGTGGAATAACGAGGATATGACTAGTTTATATGGGTGGGTGGATGAAAAGGATTCAAGGGTATGCATCTATGTTGATCTTGAGGAAAGATAGGAGATGGAGGGACGTAGGGACCCAAGATGGATGATGAATTAGGAGAGTTAGGAGGGGAAAGTGAAGGGACATAAGGACCCAAGATGGAAGGCAGACATGAAGCCCTTAGTAGTGGTGGAGGAGGTCCAAGGATGGAAGTGGAAGACAGAAAAGGATAATCAATAAGTTCATCAACATCTATATGACAACCAAGGATATCAGCATCTTTAGAGTGAGCATTAGAATTTTCAATAGAATCATGGACATCTTGAATATAAGCACCTTCTTTGATAGGATTGTTCAAAGCTTGCAAAGACTTAGGAAGAGTAGAAAGTGGAAATGGACATGGAGTGGTAGAATAAGAAGATGGAAGACTTTGATCTTGATAAGGATCTTTGGATAGCACAAGCACATAATTTTTCTTTTGATTTTCAATAGGCTTAACATTGGAAGTAACAACACTATTTTTACCAACCTTAATGGAAGTATCATCTTTGGAAAGCACAAGTGTAGTAAGGTTATTTTGATTGTCAATAAGCTCAATGGTGTAAGTAGTAGCTTGATCTTACTTAGGAGAAGACTTAAGACATGGTTGAATGCATGAAAAAGGGGTTGTAGGATCAAAAGAACCCTGAGGTGGATAAGAGACATTGTGAAAAGGAGTGGATGACATGGAGGGTTCTTGATCTTGATCTTTCTTTATGTTCTTTTCTTTATCATTTTTAGAGTCCTCTTGACATGGAGCCACTTCTAAGGACAATGAAGCATGTTGGGATTGTATGGATGACTTTGGAAGAGATGGTGGAGGACTAGCTGAAGTAGGGATTATAGCATATGAAGGCTTAGGCTCTTTAGGTTTATCATTATTGAAAGTATTTGCAGCCAAGTGAAGGTTAGCTTGAGTTTCTTTAAGAGGTAGCCCTGGAGGATAACTATAGGGAACCACATGAAAAGTATCAGGGCTTGTGTCAGATGAAGGTTCTGTGAAAGATTTGAAAGACTCAGAAGCTTTAGGAAATGTATGGGTATTGGAGGAAGTAGGGGATGGAAAGGAACCATCACAAGACAAAGGTCCAACATTAACATGATCTTTCTTGAGAAGATAATCTTTATTTTCAGTAGGAGAGTCCTTAAAAGAAGGATTCTTATAATATTGATGCTTCAAGCTAGCACGATGCATTTTATAGTCCTCAGCAGTAGTAGATGGATCATAATCAAGGTATTGTGCACAAAAGCCATCAAAATCTCTTTCAAAATTAGAATCATGTGGATCACCATCACGATCTATCCAATGTGACATCCCATTTCTAGTAAGCAGGAACACACGATGAGGAGGACTCTTAGGAATAGAGGTATCATAAGTATCATTATATTGTCTATCATCATAGTCATCATAGTCTCCAAAGCTGGATGTGTCACTCTCCATGGAAGAGGTATCATAAGGGTTATCATGTTGCTCAAATTTTATCTAAGGGCATGGTGACATGTACAAGTCTTTATCAAATGGAAAAGAGTATAGAGATTCCATGGAGAACTCTTTAGGTTCCTTTTCTTTCTTAAGATTGTTAAGTTCAACTTGCATAGCTTACAGCTACTTCATCATAGTGGTGATTAAAATTTCTTCCTCATGTGTACTGATTCTTTGAGACATGTATACTGATTTGCAATGGCTACTGCTCTGTTCTTGACACAATGATTTGTTCGACAAATTTTGGAAATAGGCTGAAAAAGCTAAATATCTAGCAACTCTGACAATTTTTTGACAAATTTCAAAAATTTCCCAAATGACACTCTGCAGACTCATATGATAGTGGGTATGCTATGAAACAATAGTTGCAAAACTCGTACGACAGTTGCAAGATTTTGACTTTGAGAATTTTCTGGCATGGAAACTCATACGACACTGGATACTCAATCATATGACAGATGGGTTGTAATGAAATGACACTTGGAAAAACTCATATGACTTTTGACTTCCTGAAATGATTTTTGACTCCAGAAAGGATTTTACATCAATTTTTTCAAAATTTTGAGTTTGTAGATTCAGATTGTTTGCAAATTTCAATGTATAGATTTGAGGATTGTAACAGATTTGTCTGTTTTCAATAACTAGATAGATAAACAAGCATGCAAAATAGCAAGAAAGTGATTTCAAGCATGTCTAAAAAAAATAAACAAGGGTAAAAGAAACCTTGCGCATGAACAATAAAGTGACTTTATTCATTCTAATCCTTTGAAGCACTAATTGTGTATGTCCCAAAATGTTTTGCAATAATGCACATATACCCTAGAAAATAAAAATTTGGCATCACTAGGGTTTTTAGTAATGGTTTGACTCTACAACTTTTATGATCCAAAGGGGTGAACTCCAATCCCGGTGCACCAGGGTTTTGACACAGTCTGAGAACTTAATCTTCAGGAGCTACTAGGGAGATCTAACAACCCAACAATGAACCATACCCATGGAGATTTCTTCCACAAGGACATTTATATAGTGGCTGTCACTACCACGGTGAAAATGGCTATTACCGCTTGAGGTTCTGTCAATGCAGTTTGCCCTGTAAAGGGATTGTCCGCTATGGTTAACCTCTCTAAAGGTGACTCATAGTATGATACCATAAGGGACTTGGCTCCAGATCCAAGGTTTTGATGCCTCTTCACTTTTAACCGAAACAAAGCAAGTAGATTAATCTGACACGCTAAGACAAAGTTTGTCTCACCAAGGTCTATGATATCAACCCCATGTGATCTATCAACCTCTCTGGAGAGAGAATGTATCAATCAATAAGGGAAGATGCACGAACCAAGTAGAACATGAGATGCACTATGTATCCTCCCCACCTACAAGGGATCCCTCATTAAGAAGGGTTTCTCTAGGAACCCACTCTCTCAAGATCCACAAATAGTGTTCATGGGGCCTAATTACTATGTGAGTACAGATATATTTCAGAAAGCAAATTTATCCAAAAGTATTCAAAAGAAAAAGGTGGTACACTTAAAGCTTAAAGAAAATATGAGGTGAGTCCACAAAGTGGAGCACTTAACCCCTCACACAAGCTAGAAAGGATTCCACAACTTAGAAAACAAGTGAGTTCCAAAAAGCACAAAAGGGTTGCCTAGTGGAACACTTAACGATTCTTTCCTGTAGACCCCCTCCCCTTTAATGTGGTGCTGATATTGCAACCACGGGGTGAAAATGAGGGGCTAGTGGATTTAGCGAGTCCAATAACCCAAGATAGTAATCTAGATCAATCACAAGTAATCTAAGACTGCCAATAAATATCTAAGGTGTCACAACCTAGTATTCAATTATGCAAATTCATAGAAAAAGCATGCAAAGAAACACTCAAGCTAACCACATGAGAGATTTATTTTAAAGCCAAATTGAAATTTTATTAGATGAAGGAGAATACTTGGGATTCTTGCAATGTGCTTAGTAGATTTTACCTGATTTTTAGCAATTCTTGTTGAGCTTTTCCATGCAAGCAAGTGACGAACTCTCCAACAAGCAAACAAGCAAACAAGATATGCAAAATATATTCAACTTATGAAAATCATAGGGTTAGCTCTAAAAATCAATTATTATCAGTAATAATAACCAGAAATTAACCCAAATGACAACTCATATCATTCATTGAACCATGTAAAAAAAATAAGTGCATACCCATCACAAAACTTTATTTTTTTTGCTGCATTTGACCTAGTCAACAAGATCTAATTTTTTTGATATGATTTTGGTCACAAAAATAAAAATTAAGAACAAAGACCCCTACTAAAAAATAGAGAGATTTCCAAAAATGTAAAAATTTTAGAAAAATCTCTTCATTTGTGCCCTAGAGACCCATTTTGTCAAAACAGACTAGTTTTTGTAAATTGACTATTTGAGCTATTATATTGTGTCCAAATTTAAAACACAAAGAATGGACCCCCTATATAATTTAAAGGGATTTCCAAAAATATCAAAATTTCCAAAACATATGCTGATTTGTGTCAGATATTAATTTTTTCTGGAATTTCAAGAAAACATTATTAAAAATTCAAAACATCTCATAAAATTCTAAATTTTTTATTGTAGCTTCCTTGATATGTGTCCGACCTGCAAAAAAAATTCAGAGCAAAAATCCAAGCCATTTGGGAGATAAAATTAAATCTTTGAAACTTTAGAGTTTTAGCTCCCCAAAAAAATCAAAACTAGCATGTAAAGGTGGGTTGCCCCATGGTGGGTGCCAGAAATGTGTGTGTGAAAATTGTACCTAATCTGTAGACACAACACTTCAGTAAAACATTAGAGGTTAGAAAAAATCAAAATCGTGCAAAATTGAAATCTAATTTAACCAAGCGATTTACTGCCTTCTAGTAGGTGCGAGATTGATGTTCTCATATTATTATCGAGATCAGTGACCTAGAGGACACCTAAATGAAGGATTTGAATGCAATTGATCTAGATATGAATTGAATGAAATTAAGCTATTTTTTTGGATTTTCTATGCAATGATATGAAAAACTTGATATGAAATCTATGATATGTAAAAACTAATCTATGATATGCTAATTTAGAAACAATATGATATGAATAAAAACCAAATTGATCTCACAATAGCCTTGATTCACAATAAGCTTTGATTCTCCAGATAGCAATTCTTCAGCGTGATTATGCAAAATTATGAGATGCTTTGAGATGAGCTGAGGCTTTAATTTTATAGAAATCCAAGGCTTTGGAGGTGCATGGAAAAAAGCCATAAATCACTCAGATTAACTCAGCTTGATTTTTGAGTTATCTGATAATAATGATAATTTAATTCACAAAAATATGCAAATCATGCAAAAATAGCTTTTTAACTCAAATTAGAGTTTAGATCATCTTTTTGAACTCCAAAAGGATGTTGAGTTCTAAAAAGTCAACACTTTGCATTGATTTTCTAATTTGGAGTTTAACTGTTTCTTTTGAATGTGCATAATAATTATGAATTAATTAAATAAATAAAGTGATTTATGCTCAACTTAACTGATTTTTGAAAATAAATAATTGATTTATGGGTTAATCAATTATTTAATCAAACTTTTATTAAAAACTATATTATTAAATAATGACAACTTGCTTTAATTAATTAAATAAAAATTTAATCAATTATTCATAGGATATTGGATTTATTGTCAAAATTAAATAATACAATTAATAATAGATAGAATTAAATTTAATTACACAATTAAGTGGCAAAATATTAAATCTAATTAATTAAACATGAAAATATTCAATTAATCAAACTTAGGATAAATGTGATTTATCGCCAAATAATCATTAAATTAAAGATAATTAAGATAATTAGGAATATTGCTAGGAATATTCCCCGATGCAAAATTTAAGATAATCAATTATGATTTGATGATGTTTAGATGTGCCTTAGATTACGACTTCGATGTTGATTTCGTTCGATTTGTAGATGTAGGAGGTTAATGAACTTATAGCCCATTTTTTGGGTATTACAGGTGGACCTAGTTAGGGTGTGCCTTTGGCCTCTCACCCTATCTCTCCTTGCATTAGACAATCACCAGACACCGGCCCCCAAGTCCCTTGGATTACCTTGGATAGTCTTTGGACCCTGACCCCTAAGTGATAACTCATGTGGAACTAGATAATCCTTTTATGTGGATAACGAAATCTGATCATACTAGTTCAATACATCTTATAGTCAGACATACATCATATCCCACTCCCATCCTTAGTTTTTACCATCACCCAAGGCATAGGTGAGGCACTAATCATTATATTTTTAATGTTATCCTCTATTAATTTTATTAGATTATCACTTAATTATAGAACCCACAATGGTTCCTTAGACAACCACTTTAGGGTCTTGGCCCGCATTGTGAACCACTTCCCAATTATTCTCCTAGATAACCAACCTCTAAGATCTAAATTGAAAACAAAAGGTACATAAAAAAAAAATAACCATAAAAGATCCTTAAAGATTCATCAAATACAATTAAGCCACAAAAGAAAATTTTATAGCATAAATAATAGAATCTCAAAATCAACATCATAAGGATTCACATATGTCCAACATATTCAAACGGCCATCAATCATCATATATGCATCATGAGGAACTCCTTTAGGTCCCAAAACATAAACCATTTTACAAAAACATCATAGCTCATACACATGTCCTTATTTGGATCCATATCATCAAATAGATCTCTTTGAACCATAAACTACAGATTTAGGCTCCAAAAGAGCCAACAAACATAAAGCAATAAAATTTCATCAAATAATATAGGATATAAAGCATTACACTCACCACCAAATTGACCTATAAACTAGTTCCAATGATAAGAGACTGAGGAACAAAAAAAGGACCCTCATGTACCCTCTATTACATATTTAGGCCCAATAATAATATTGCAATGAAATTCAATAAATCCACATGAGAGATCAATGGCCCTAGAAACACTAACTCAAATCTTACAAATAAACCCTAAAAGACAAAAGACTAAATTAATCATCATAGGAAATTAGGACCACCAAAAAATACATTCACGAGGATAAATATAACATACTAAGATGATTCCCAAATCCTTTGGCATCAAGTAGAACCCAAAACTATGACCAAAAACGTAATAGTAGAAGTACACAAAATAGCATTGATATCAATAAACTCACATACACATCACCAATTAACAAGTAAATCTTATTACACCAACAGACATATAGAAATGAAAATAAGTAATTCATCATATGAAATTAATGACCATAAAACCTAACATAAAGATCTAGGTACTACCACCATAACATAAAGAATTCCCAATCCCTTAATCTTATTATAAAATCACCCTTGATAGTTAACTAAATTTATGTCTACTTTTTATAATATTGATATTCTACAATTTACTAATAGAAAACATATCATCATTTACAAATTTACAACTTCCCTAACACCAACAAATAAAAAGATAAACATTATATATAAATATGTATTAATTCAAAACATTCCTATTAACAAGAAAATGAACATTAATTATATTAAAAGCACTAAAAGAAACTATTCAAACTATTCTTTAAAAACTCAATCTATACTACTCAAAAACAAAATGGATATAACAATAAATAAGAAATTTCAAACCAATAATAAATTTCTTTCTAATAAAATATATCCCAATTAAAATAGTTATATTTTATTAATTCTAATAAAAGATTTTCAATATTATAATTGAATAATTATTTCCTTTTCAATAGGAAGATCACCCAAAAAATTATATTCATTTAATAATAATATTTAATCAATTAATACTACAAAGAATATAATATCACAATACCACATAAATATTAATATTAAAGTAATAATAATTAAGAACATCATATCAAACATTTATAATCGATACTTAAATTTAAACTAGCATTGGTGTGTGTGTGTGTGTGTGTGTGTGTGTGTGTTCCAATAACCTTAATTTCTATATTTATGATAGATTAGACCAAATATTTCTTAGGCTTTAGTAATTAATTTTTTGTGCCATTAAACCTCATTATGAGGCCAAGAAGCTACTTTAGCGAATGTGCATATACTTTATCAACTCATCTTTTTGGTCTGAGGCAATTCTAGACAAAATTTGAGTTTTCACACCTCCACCTATTGGAGATTTCATGCATATATGTGCTAAAATTAATGTTTTGTCATTGAGGTCAACATATTTCTTTATTCCCTAATTTGTTCAGTGAAAAGTTTTGAATTGGTATGGACATTATATTAAAGATCAGATATTGTGAAGTTGTATAATTATTATAGAATCTATGTATTTGACCTTGTTCAAGTTGCAAAGGTTCGCATTCAGAATTGACAAAGTTATGAGTGATTTATTAGAGGATAATTTTTTGGTTAGTCTAGAGGTAACAGTGTTCTAGTTTTTGGTTCGGTGAGGATTGGTTATGCAATATTTTTGCTTGCTAACATGGTGGTGAGTTCAAGACATGGATGTGTGTCCTCATCCCAAATTGTTTGTGATTCCGATGTTGGAAATATATCTTTCTTGAGTAACATAGGTTGATGTTTGGTGTTCTTGATGAACAATATAGAGACAATTGTGAATTTTGAGACATATATGTTTGTGTTGTTGTTGTGGTATTTCATGTTGCTTGCTAATGCTTCGAAATTGTGTCTTATTTGTGTTGTTGGATCACATTGGATTATGTGATCGAGTTGAGTGATTTTCCTATGGTGTGTTGGTGTTCTTGGCCAACTTGATGGGTAGCATTTTGCAAAGATTTTTGGAGTGATCTATGGATCATAGTGTATTCATGGATGAAGGATTGGGTACTTGCTATGTATTTTCTGACATGTCTTGGATCACATCAAGAATTGTGTATTAATATTTATAATATTTTGTAATTAGGTCCCTTATTGACCTTGTTGAAGTAATGTATTTAAAGATGTAATCTTTATTTTTTATTAAGGAAAATAGGTTTTAAAGGGGCCTTGAAACCCAACTAGTTTTAAACATAAACAAAGATATAGAAATTATAGTTCACAAAGATATGAAAGCCATAGCGAAAAGAAAGGCCAGACACAGTTTGCCAGCAGAACAAATAGAAAAAACTAGTAATAGAAAATAAAAAGCCAGGCTAGGCCCAAAAAACCAGGGGAGCAGCTCAAGAAAACTCTCTGAGGATCTCTACCACTCGAATCTCAAGCTCAGACGGCTTGTTTGCCACATCCTTAAGGTTAGCTAGATCCTTGTCAAGTTCTTGCATGTCCTTCTTCATGGTATTGGACTTGGTTCTCTTCCTCGGCCCTTCCTCCAGAGATTTATCTTTGCTACTATTTGGAGACTCCTCCTTGTTGCTCCTGTGTTCCTCAAATTTACTGATCAAGACTTTTATGTTGTCATTTGAAGCTTTGAGGATGCTTTGGCTTTGCTCCACAATTTTCTATAAAGTCCCCTCCAAGCTCTGCATTCTCTTCTTCACTTCCTCCATTTTTCTTTCCATGTCATTCTTCTCCTCTGTTAGCATGATCTTTCTACTGTCACCCTCCCTCTCCAACATTCCCACCCAAAATTTTAACTCTTGAATTTCATGGAATGTCCATTTGGTGGTTTTGTAGCTATCAATGACACTATTTTTGGCATTATTAAGCACATCCATCTGAGGGTGTTCTTTAGTGATGTCACTCAAAATCACTAGGGAAAGGTCTATGATATCCTCCATTTGAATTTTTCCATCCTTGTTTTCCTTAACCAGGGTTTTCATCATTTCTTGCTTTAGGCCCATCCTGACAGACATATTGTGGAAGTCTCTCCAAACCACATTCTTCTCTTTATCTATTATCTTACAGGCATACTGGTTAGTCCCTTGATCTTCACCAGCCTACACATGATCATCCTCTCTCCCCTAACTGTCCTCTTCCTCTTCATTGTCCTTCCCCTCCTCTTGTCCTTCCTCCTTGTTCTCCTCTTCCATTTTCCTCCTTTTCCTCTGCTTCCTGCCAAAAACCATAACCTCTTCTCTATTTGTAGGCATTTTAATTCTAAATTTTCTCTTCCCCTTCTTATTCTCCTTAGTTTCCTCCTCCTCCCTGATTGTTTCTTCCTCTACTTCAGTGTTGTCTCCCTCAGTGTCCATGCCTTCCACTTCCTCATCATAATCCCTGTTAGAAGAGACCTCAAAGCACTGCTTAGGTTCAGGTTTCTCCTTTTTTTCTAAGTTTTCTTTCTTAATCTTCCTTTTCCCCCTTTTGGTGTGAGAGGAGGCATCAACATCTAAGTCAGAATGCATATCTTGGCTCTCCTCGGTGTTAGAAGGGATGTACTCTTCTTCACCCAAGTCGAGCTCTTCATCATTTCCATCCTTCCCCCCTTTCCCCTACTTTAATTCTTTACCTATGGTTTTGGCTTTGAAAAACTCATAAATCAACAACAACAGCCCCTCGTGGAAAGTAGGATTTCTGATGGGCTTCTCCCTATAATCATTTATATTTTCATTGATAGGTGAGTAAAGGTAAAAAGGGATAGAGATTTTAGTCCTAGACTTGAAATGGTTGAGAAGCACGAAGTGATAGGAGTATATGCAGTTGAACCTCATGTCTAGGGATATGTATTTGATTATCACTCTTAGCACAAACCTCCATAGTGGTTTGATGGACCTCGGCAAATAGTAAGTGTCATTTTTCTCAAGGGCCTTCTCCTCATTTCCTTTGGTAAATTCCACCATCGCCTGACTAGAAATGTGACGATCTCTGTAGAATTTCTTCCCAATAATGGGGATGCCCGTCACCAAAGAAATAACCTCCTCCATCACATTAAACTCAACCCCATCAATTTTAACACTCCCCTTGTTCCAATTTTTAACCATTGTTTTGGTGACTGAGGGTTTCCATCCATGCAGTCTTTCGATGAAGGAAGTCACCTCCCCTTTCATCAAAATGCCCCACACTTTTGAATGCCTCTTCTATTTCTCTACCTCATCCTTAGGTTCCTTTTCTATGTCATTCCCCCACCATTTTCCTTCTCATTCTACAAACAAATCTTCTGGTCATAGAGCAGTTTGAGATATGGGGTGAGTAGTTGGTATGATAAATGTTCTCAATCCTTCCCTTAACATTCTAAGAAATAAACTCAAAACCAGGCCTTAACGTGCAATGGTGGTAGTTTCCTAGGTGATCATATATCAGCAAAAATTCCCTAACACATAATCTTTCATCATTAGACTTTAATATTTCTGAATTTTCCTGGGATTCTCTCACTTTCCATTAATTCCTTGATTTCGAGCAGAATTAAATGGCCTTCCATCCATCTTTTCACCTCGTTATTTCTGATAGCCCAATTGGACAACTTATCAACAACTTGGTTTGCCTCCCTATACTCATGGGCCACGTGAATTCTTTCAAAAGACTTGAGGAACTAGATGCTTTCATTAACTAAGTTGGCAATCATCCAGGTTGGCATATTTTTCTCATTGAGATAGTCAATTATGTTCTTTGAGTCACCTTCCAACCACAGATTTTTGACTCCAATATCCATAGCCAGCTTAATGGTTTGATGAGCTATAGTCACCTCCACAACATGGTTGGTTTGCACTCCTAGAGGAGCTGAAATGGCAGCAATGCCTTTCCCATGCTTGTTTCTAATGATGCTCCTAATCCTAGCTTGGCTAGGGTTGCCTTTCGCAACCCCATCAAAATTGGCTTTGCACCAGCCCTCAGGAGGAAGGGACCATCTACAATCATCCCTCTTGCTACAATCCTTCTTCTTAGCTTTGAGAAGTGGGTTATAGCCTTTGATGATAGTGTATTTTTTGACCAGAGCATTTAGACTTTTGTGAAAAACCACCTTAGCATTAGCTTCTTTTTCTCTGAATATATAGTTGTTCTAGTCCTTCCACACCCCCCAAAAAAGATGAGGGAGAGACCAGGCCCATAAGCCTTGACTCACATCCCCAACCACCCCACTTTGCCACTATTGGAATAGCTCCATTATGTTATTGGGAAAAACCTAGGTCTGCTTGAAAAAAGCCAAGAAAGAAGACCATATGCTCCTGGAGAAGTGGCAATGGATGAAAAGGTGATCAACACTTTCCAGATGTATTTTACATAGGATGCATTGATTAGGAATCTGATGGCTTCTCTTGATAAGGTTGTCCACCATCAATATTTAGTTTTGGAGCATTAACCAGAAAAAAATGTTGATTTTGGGAGTGAGGCCAGCGAATCAAGCATTGGCCTAGACAGGGACAAGACCACTCCTCTGCATGGTATCATATCCTGATGCCATAGTGTAGTTTCCATCCTTGGTCAACCCCCAAACAATGTCATCCCTACTGAGAGATGGAGGAAAGAGCCTAATCATGTCCATCACCGATTTGAGCTCCTAGGAAATCTCAGTCAAATTCACCCAATTCTCATTAACCCTATATTCTCTCACCCTGTAGCCAAATCTTTCCATGCAAAGCATCACCCATCTATTGTATTGTTCAAATTTCCATAAAGGCCCCACACCAAGCCAGTCATCAAGCCAAAAATTGATATCTTCACCATTGCCAAGTTTCCATTTTGCCTTCTCAAAGGCTAAACCCTTAGTTTTTATGATGCCATTCCAAATAATAGATCCCTTAGGTTCCTCATCCTGCTGATAAACTGCTTTAAGTTGATGTTGGTGACATACTTATTTTCCAAAATATCCCTCCATTCTCCCTTGGATTTGAAAATCCTCCAAATCTATTTAGCTTGCAAAGCCTTGTTGATCTGCTTTAGATTCCTAATCCCCAAGCCCCCCTATTTTTTAGATTTGCAGATATTGTCCCATGCCACAAGAGGGTACTTCTTATTACCTTTCAAACTAGCTGATAGAAAATTCTTATGGATAGACTCCAAATTAACAACCACTTTGGAAGGAATAGAGAAAAGGCAGAGAGAATAAATGGGCAAATTCTAAAGAGTAGACTTGATCAGGAGCACTTTACCTACCTGACTCTGGATAATACCCTTCCAGCCAGCCAACTTTCTATTGAACCTATCAATTACGTTATCCCAAAAGAGGTCAGGAGGTCTAGTCCCCATAGGGAGGCCCGAATAAGTGGAAGGAAGGGTCCCTATGCCACAGCCCAAAATATTAGCAATTTTCCTCTATCTTCCCTCAGGGGTATTGACAAAAAAGACCAAGCTCTTGTTCCAATTAATGAGCTGACCCGTGGCATTGGAGTAAGAATTAAGGATGGCCTTCACCTGTCTAGCTTCCTTAACTAAATCTTCTCCCCCAAGGATGGTATCATCCACAAATTATTGATGATTGAAGACCAGGGGTTTGGAAGAAGGTTTCAAACCAACTAAATCACCTCTACTCCTTTTTTCAAGAATAAGTCTGCCCAAGCATTCTGCCAAAATAATAAAGAGGATGGGAGAGAGGGGATCCCCTTGCCTGAGCCCTCTAGAAGATTTGAAGAAATTTGTGGGAGAGCCATTGGTCATAATTGCAAAGGTGGGGGTAGAGATCAGTTGAGATATGATTTTCTGTGTGTTTTCATTAAAACCAAAAGCATGCAGAACTTTATCCAGGAACAACCAGTCCACCCTGTCATAGGCCTTAGATAGGTCAAGCTTGAGCAGGAAGCCATCATTTTTTCCTACCTCTAAAGAGTGTATCACCTCATGAATAGCTATAATAGAGTCTAGGATTTGTCTACCTAGGAAAAATCCCATTTGTTGCAGGGAAATGATCTCTGGAAGGATTTTAATCATTCTAATGGTTAAAACTTTAGAAAAGATCTTGTAAAGAGAGTTGCAAAGGCTAATAGGCCTAAATTGTGAAAGGGTGAGAGAAGATGGATATATAGATAAATCAATGGATGTGAAAAGAGGTATGAGTGGAATATGAAATTAAGTCAAAGAAAATTTATACTTTATTGGATTTGTATTGACATGTCAAAGATGCTATTAGTCAGTTTATAAATTACTAGATTGTTGTCCATAGTGGATTATAGTGCATTTGGGGTTGTATCCCTTGTTGTGATTTGGGTTTTTTCCGAAGGGTTGTTTCCCTTAGTTATATTTGAGAAGTAAGCTCTAGGAAGTGATCCTGAATACATGTGAATTCCCCTATTGTACCTTTAACAAGGTTATATGGTCTATTACATCATCTAGTGGGTTTGATCCCCACCATGTTTTTTCCCCTGAATCAAGTTTCTACAAAAAAAATTTGGTGTTATGTATTCTTTTGATTGTGGTTTAGTTCTTTAATGTTTACATTAAGTAAAGAAGTTAAGTGTTGATAAGTTTTGGTTTTGATGAAAATATTTTGAACAAAATTGATTCACACCCCCCCCCCCCACCACCTCCCATTTGTGTGTGCTTCCTTATTTTACTACCTATGTTTTGGTGCCCCTACCTATGTTTTATCACCTATGCATGTGTTTTAGTGTATCAACATTGTAATTCAATTATTCCTCTAAAAATGGCATAACATTAAGTTTAATTGTCCAATTTTTGGGTAGACACTATGGGACGATTAAAATGGTTGTACCATTAGCCTAAGCCTCCCTAAATTCTTAAATGACATGCTATGAGTGGTTATAGAATACTTTTATGATGCTTTTGGGTAATGAGTTGAAATTCAAGGGACTCTTGAATAAGAATAATTGTCTTCAACATCTAATCATCTTTTATAACACTTATTGATGATGTAATGAGTATCTATGGATCTTTAAATATATCATTAAGTATCTTATAATGTATGTATAATTTTTTATTTTTGTTGGCATGTGTATTGACCTTGTAGTCCAAGGGTTTCTTAGTGGGGTATTACATATGGTATTAGAGTGCATCTTCATACACTTCAAGGTCTGGTGTATATGTGATCATTATGATTGATGTGTGGTTGTAGTGTTTTTTCCACTTCTGTGTGCTTTAGTTATCTTGTAAATGTTTTTTTTTGGTGAATTTTGATACAATCTTATTTTATTTTAAAGGATAACTCCAAGGAATAAAAAATTGGAGGTGAGCTAAGGGTCATTTTACAGGGACAAGATGGAATCCTCATCAAGATGAAGAACAAGAGGACTATCATGAGGATGAACAACAAAAACAAAATAAAAATGGAAAAAAGGTGAACAACATGAAGAGAAGCATCATGCAGATCAGAGGGGTGATAGGAATGATGAATTTGGGGTTCCATAAGTCATCATAATTCTATAGAATATTTTTCCATTATTAGGACCTAGATAGGACATGTCTCACAATGAAAAATCCTAATAAAATTAGTGGTTGGGGTGAGCAAGAGTGTTCTTGTAGCTCAATTAGATCTAGGATAGATCATGGGAGGGAAAAGGAAGCCCATTAAATATAAGCATAGTAGAGGAGGAAACACATGACGAATTTGTTGAGATCCCATCCACCCACTTTTGATGGTAAATTTGGAGATAAAGAGGAAGAAACATGGTTGATATTCATAGATAAATTATTATATATGCACCATTATAGGAGAAACATGAATTCTTGATGCACCATAATGTAGATTAGAGGCTTCAAATCTACTTGGTGGCATAGAAAGGAGTGGAAGTACAATCTTGATATTTCTATAGTTTCATGGGATCTCTTCCTAGATTGGTTCAGGGATTGTTTTCTATCAAATAATTATTGATAAAGGTGTGCAGATGAGTTCCACAAGCTGAGATAGTTGACTATGATAATGGATGAGCATGAACATATGTTCTTTGAGATCAAGTAGTTTTCTAATTATTATAATGATGAGCCTATGATTGTACAACACTTCATTAGTGGTCTAAATACCTACATCAGTAGGGGAGTTTAGATGTTTTAGTCATAACCTTGGAGATGGAAATGGATAAAGAATGATTGATAGAGGAAAATGTGGCCAAGGGCCTTGGAGGTTAGATATGATTCTAGATAGGTAGCACTCCTTTTAGGTTACGTGCACAAAGAACATAATTATAACATGTTGGATCATCGAAGGCATAACCAACATCATCTAGATCAAGATATTAGTAGGGAAATAATTCATCTTAGATATGTTAGAGTGGTAATGTGGGGAATTAATCTATTGAGGGACACAATTGGTACCAAAACAATAAGTTATCTTAGTATAGATAGCTAATTTAGAGTGTACAACAAAGTGCTAGTAGGGACAATTCTCATCAAGCCATGTAATTTATTCAAGGCATAGATTTAGAGACTGTGGGTGTTTCACCTAAGGATAGTATGGTCACATAGCAGAATGTTTTCTACAAACATCAATATTGAGACTAGGTCAAAGGGTTACTATCTCCAAGCCTATCATAGGGGATACTGACAGGTCTCATGGGTTGTTTGTGATAGTTGATAACCATCAAGCTGAGCATGAGGGAACTATTATAGAGAATTTAGTTGTGTTGTGTAGAATTAACACTTTTATTTGATTTTATTTTGGTTCATTCTTTCATTTCTCCCTCTCTTGTGGAGTGATGTGGGATAGTGGTGGAAAGATAGGTGGATATCTGGTAGGTTAGGTTAGTAATAGGTTTGAATATGGTCATAGATTTTTTAGTACATGGTTGTGTATATATTTGAGCTCCTTCACCACTATTATTGACCTTTTAATTTTACCCCTGGGATCTTATGGATTTTTTTTGGTTGTGGATTGGTTGGATTCCTACCAAGATTGCATAGATTTTCCATGGAAGTTGGTCGAGTGTTTAGATGATACCAATGGGAGAGTAGAGCTAGTACAAGTTTAGAGAACCATTTCCCTTTGCATGATCTCATCTATGTATCTAAATTGAATTATGAAATAGTGGTGTCAAATGTTTGCAATATCAATGAGTGACCTGGATGATGGTGAGAGACTATAGGTATCTCTTGATAATCACAAACTTCTTTGAGAGCATGAAAATTTGTTCTTGAGTGAGATCACAAGTATTTTTACTTTGGACAACATTGATTTTCATATTGAGATCATTCCTATAGCTAAAACTTATTGAACACACTCATATTATAAGAGGAGGGTGTGTGTTAGGAGTTGTTAATCTTTTCCTTTACCATGTTATTATGCAACTCCTAAAACCCCTCAAAATCTTTGATGGGCCGTAAAACCCTAAACATTAGAAACCACAACACTTTATTTTTATATTTTATTATTAAATTATTATACATGGTTCCTAATTACTTAAGTTGTAAATAAAGCCTTTCAAGTCATGTCACTGATCATTCCCTTGACCTATTTATCCCAGTTTTACTAGTCAAACAATTGAAAACCTTCATATACATATTTTTTGGTTTACCAGGTATATGTATTAATCATTACTATCTTGAGTCCTTTAATTTATTTATTTTATTGGCCCCATATATTCTAGTCACATGTCTAATTAGTTTTTTATTTGACCCATAACCTTTTGTTAAGTCTTTGCTTCATCTGGACATAAAGATGACTCATATTAACATGTGCTTGTACGATTAAGATAACATGCTCATTGATATTAAGGCCATAAGGGAAAGGTCAATAGGTCAGTTTTGACTTCATCATGATAACTCATTTTATTTAGCAAATTGGAGTGTGTCATGCATATAAGTTGTAGTGACTAGATTCATGGGTCCCAGGCATTCTCCAAATACAAAGGGTTTAAATCTTGATCTTCTTTACAAAGATCAATGACTAAAAATGTGTCACACTTGCATGATTAAAATAAATCTACATCAATTTTTAATAGCACAAGGGGGTGATCAAAGGTTCAAAGGAATTTTTAAGTGTTGATCATCTTCCATAAGATTAGTAATTTAGAACCATGCACTCTTGCATGATTAAATAAAGTTTATTGGTAAAGTTAAGCAACTAAGGGATTTGCATGCCAACAACTATCATTATTAAGATGGTAAGATCCTTGATATTGTGGCACCTTCATATTGGTTATTTTTTCAAAATAGCTAAATAAATATTACAAGCTTGACACTCAAATTCAAACAACAACAGTCATTTTGCAATAGTTGAGAGCATATGTTCTTGCATTTATAGCTTGACTCATACTATTATAAGTACATCATTCCCTTGATTTTGATTACTTCATGTTTGTAAGCCTTTTCTATCCACCTACAAAATATTCCTCACTATTGTTGAGTTCATAAATTTTTCAATTAGAATTTTCTCTCTATGATTAGGGTTCATACTTGTTCATGTATTTCAAATGCTCTAATTTCTTAACAATTATGCAAAAAAATTTGTGTGGTTCTATTTTTACTATTGATTTTAATTTATGATCTTGAGAAGTATAATTGAGTTCAAAATCCAAAACCCTATTCTTTTTCAAGAACCTAATCTATGAATTGTAGTCATGGAAAAAGCCTCTTCCTCTAGAGATAAGGGGAAATATCCCTTAGAAGTTATGGTAGAATTAATAGGATCTTTTGAAGGAAAAATAAGGGTGTTAGTTGGAGATTTAATAGATGATTTTGTAATTTATTTCCATGTAGTTTGTAGATGCCCCGTTATTGGAGCTAAAAAAAATTTCCTTTGGACGAGGAATTATAACAAGAGGAGATAGGGTGTACTAGTTAGAAACATTTGGGATTCTAATTTGGTTAGACATATAGTTTCAAATATTTTTGTGAATTTGGATTTGATGGTTACAATTGGAAGAAGATATAACCATAATACAAGGTAGATCTTTTCATTTCAAGGGAAAGAGCTAGTAAAGATCACCAAGAAGAGCATAAAGGAAAATTTTATGTTAGAAATAGATAGATAATAGTACTCCTTTGATAAGAAAGAGTTAAAATATGTTTTTGATAAGCATAAAGAGATATATAGAGGAAAGATTCCTCTTCATAGGATAAATAACTTATCAAAGATAGAAAAGGTTTTAGGCCCAAGGGACTAGCTACTTTATCACATTAATTTGTGTGTCTCATACATCAATTATAATTATCACACTTTGCTCCATTGGTATGGAGAGGATGTAGTAACTAATATCCCAAACTAGATGTTGTTAATATTTTTGGATATAAAAGGATAGAAAACACATAGAAACTTTGACTATGTTGTGGTGTTAGCTAATTTGATGCGCAAAGCCTTAATAAATTTATGACTACAAGAAAGACTTCAAATTTTAGATACTACTCCATTTTAATGCATATCTTAATGTGGAATGGACTCAAGGTCTAGGATGAAGAAATTTGTGTTAATCTTTTCGTTGAAGGTGAAAGTCTACTATTATAAGAATGGACTTATATCTGGGATAAGGATTGTAGAGGTTCTTATTATATCAAATTTGAAAATTATTTTGTGAGGAGATTAATGGGATACTTGAATGGATCTACCCCTTGGGGGTTATCAGATAGGGAAAAGAAGTTTTTAAGGACAAATAAATTGTATCAAGATAAAAAAAAAAAAAGTAGATCATAATTGGGGGTCATGGTTCTATTATAAGGACTATACGATTATAAAAATCTTTGGACATTTTGTAGCATCTATGACTTTTCCAATAACTATGTTAGATAGGATTACTTTTCTTGAGATCATGAATCAAGTAGTTCATGAAAAGGCTACTACACTAAAGGTATCTCATAGAAAGGGGTAACTCTTCCATTTTCATATTATGATCTAGGGTCTATATCATTTCTTGAGTAGAAAGGGATTTTAAGTTAAACTTGGAAATTTGAATGAGTATCATATTCTTGCTGATACTCATAGGAATTATGATCTAGATTTTTTTATAAAGGAAATCATACATACTACCCCTACACATCAATATGATGAGCCCAAAGAATGGATTATAAATGCATAAGAATACCAATATATTTTAAAGATGAGGTAAAGGTGGTATAAAATCCAACATGTTGAATGCAAGAAGTAGAAGGAAGGTAATTACTCTCTTGCTTATAAGATGTTTGGTATTTTATAACTTAGAATGAGAATTCTTTTGAGTTTATAAAAAATATTTTGATAGCATGTCACTTCCATACTAAATAACTATAATAGTTATAGAGCTTAGGCCTTCTCCCATTAAGGTGGAATATGATTCTTCACCATCATTTATTAGATCTCCCATTGGATTAGCCTCCCCACAAAGAGACCAACTCAATATCATCCACCTACCTCTTCGCCATACAGCCTTGTAGTTACACAACCACCTCCTTATATTTCTCTACTAACACATAGGGCTTTAATTGCTTCATCTTCTATGGAACCTATTGGATCCCCTTCATCATTATATTCTTAACCTTATAATATCCCAAAAATTTCCAAGGTCGTAGTGCCCTTACCAGTGGTATCCCCAATAAGGGATATTCCTTATATATTTTATGAAGGATTTAGTGCTCAAGTTGAGAAACCTCTCCCCCTCATGAGTTTTATGTTCAAAAGGAGTTTCAAGTTGAGGAGAAATCTATAGACAAGACTCCTATAGTCTTCAAATTGGACATTATATTGATAGATAATGTTAGAGTTGAAGCCTACAAGGAGATTTTGGGTAATGATAATTTTACCAAGAAGAAGAAATTTAAATAGTTTTTGGTCAAGAAAAAGGATGAGGATTTGGTCAAAGAAAAGGGAACTAATTTTTATAGTTTGAATGAGAATGAGTAGATTAAAATGAAGGATGAAGTTATTCAAAAGGTAGAAGAGAAATTGGTTTCTATAACCCTAGAGTAGAGAAGATAGTTGGTTAAGGATAGTGAGGTTCTACTCCTAGAAAGATCATTTCATTCTATAGCTTGATGAGGAGGAAAGCTATAAATCTTGAAAAATTAAGCCCTGATCAAGAACAATTTTTTCTCTTTGGGTTTGCTTCTGATGATAAACTAGATATACTATCCATTTAGTCTCTATATCCTACAATAATAAAAACCTCCATGGTCTCTCAACAAGATCAATTATATGGATAGTTACTTTTGACTAAGTCCACCAATTTTATAGGACCACAAGCATTAGCCCTTGTGGTTGTTGTTGCTAAGATGGAACATAAAGTTTTTGTTCTAGAGGTCAAGAAAAGATTGAAGACTTAGCGGTAAGAGTTAATAATTTAGAAGAAAAATTGAGATGGAGGTAATAATATGTTCATGCTATTGGAGGACCTAATTTTGATGAGGTGATAATGTAATGCCCCACCAGGGAACCCAGAAGAACTTAACCTAAACATGCATCTAAGTTTGCAGAATAATTTTTTTTTAAAGTTAACATACAAGATAAACACCAATGCGGAAGCAAATTACCATTAACTCACATAATAAAAACAACCAACATAGGTTATAACTCTCAAGGGTTCCTTGATGAATATTACTTTAACATAATTAATTAAATTAGATTAGGTACAATTACAAATCTCATATAAACCAATAAAAGATAAAATCAACATCACCTAGAAGATAACATAATTACATCTGGTACCACAAGATATCCAAAATAACCTCCATCCACTACACATGTCGCAGGGTATGTAGTACAATAACCAAAATGTAGAACACAAGACATCTCTAAAGAACTGATACAAGATACAAGATCACAAGAAGAAGAGAAAGAGAAAGAAGAACATAACTCGATCAATGACGATCAAGATGGAACAACTACCTCAGGGATCATCTAGCACTGGTACATGAATGTCAAAATCTCAAATGGTAAAAGAACCACTACCACCCGACCTCATGAACCTAAATGGTCCACTCCCACCGTGCTGAGGAGATAATAACAGATCCCACTCGGATAACAAACATCAAATAGAACAAGCTGGGAAAGGATCTTGAAAGCTTTCTAACACAAGGAAAAATAAGCATAATGAAATGGAAGACCCACTAATCCAGGGGCAACCGACACATGTAGGATAACTAGACTATGCATAGGAAGGTGTCATCATGTACGTCTAACCCTTGAGTCTCATGCTAGTAATCTTGCTGGATCCTGTAATACCCCAAAAATGGGCTATAAGTTCATTAATCTTCTATATCAACAATTCAAACGAAATCAACATCAAAGTCCTAACCTAAGGCACATCTAAACATCATCGAATCCTAATTGATTATCTTAAATTCTGCATCCAAGAATATTCTTAGTAATATTCCTAATCATCATAATTATCTTTAATTTAATGATTATTTGGCGATAAATCACATTTATCCTAAAGTTTGATTAATTGAATATTTTCATATTTAATTAATTAGATTTAATATCTTGCCACTTAATTGTGTAATTAAATTTAATTCTATCTATTATTAATTGTATTATTTAATTTTGACAATAAATCCAATATCCTATGAATAATTGATTAAATTCTTATTTAATTAATTAAAGCATGTTGTCATTATTTAATAATATAATTTTTAATAAAAGTTTGGTAAAATAGTTAATTAACCCATAAATTAATTATTTTATTTCAAAAATCAATTAAGTTAAGCATAAATCACTTTATTTATTTATTAAATCATAATTATCCATGTGCATATTCAAGGACCAGTTAAACTCAAAATTGGAAGATCAATGCAAGTTGTTAGCTTTTTGAAATTCAACATCTTTTTGAGTTTTAAAGTTGATCTAAACTTCTAATGCGAGTTAAACTGTGCTTTTGCATGATTTTTGTGACTTAATTATCTGTTATTTAAAAATAACTCAAAAATCAACCTAAGTTATTTGAGTGATTTATGGCTTTCTTTCACAACCTCCAAAGCCTTGGATTTCTATAAAAATAAAGCTCAGCTCTTCATAATTCATCTCTCAAATTTGCATCCATAGAATCTCATATTTTGCACAATCACGCTGGAGAATTGCAATTGGAAGGCTCAAAGATTATTGCGAATCAACATTGTTGTGAGATCAATTTCAAATTCATAGCTTTCATATTATTGTTAGAATCTTCATTCTCATATCATATCATTTCTAGATTAGCATTGCATATCAATTTCCATATTAGCATAGATTCCATATCAAGTTTTCATATCATTGCATAGAAAATATCAAAAATAAAGATTAATTGCATTCATATTTCATATCAATTTTGCATTCAAATCTTTTGTTTAGGTGTCGTCTAGGTCACTGATCTCGATAACAATCTGAGAACATTAATCTCGCACCTACTAGAAGGCAGTAAATCACTTGGTTAGATAGTTTTCAATTTTGCACGATTTTGATTATAGCTAACCTCTAATGTTTTACTAAAGTGTTTTGTTTATAGATTAGGTATAATTTTCACACACACATTTTTGGCACCCACCGTGGGGCAACCCACCTTTGCATGCTGGTTCTGATTTTTTTTTTGGGAGCTAAAACCCTAAAGTTTCAAAGATTTAATTTTATCTCCCAAACGGCTTGTATTTTTGGTCTAAATTTTTGTTTTCAAATTGATGACATATCAAGAAAGCTACAATAAAAAATTTAGAATTTTCTGAGATGTTTTGAATTTTTAATAATTTTTTCTTGAAATTATGGAAAAAATTAATATCTGACACAAATCAACATATTTTTCAGAAATTTTTATATTTTCAGAAATCTCTTTAAATTATACAGGGGGTACATTCTTTGTGTTTTAAATTTGGACATGATTTAATAGCTCAAATAGTCAATTTACAAAAACTGGTCTATTTTGATAAAATGGGTCTCTAGGGCACAAATGAAGAGATTTTTCTAAAAATTTTGCATTTTTGGAAATATCTCTATTTTTTAGTAGGGGTCTCTATCCTGAATTTCTATTTTTGTGGCCAAAATCATATCAAAAAAATTAGATCTTGTTGACTAGGTCAAATGCAGTGCAAAAAAATTAAAATTTTGTGATGGGTATGCACTTATTTTTCATATGATTCAATGCATGATATGAATTGTCATTTGGATTAATTTCTAGTTATTATTGCTCCTAACAATTTATTTTCATATCTAACCCTAGGGTTTTCATAAGTTGAATATACCTTGCATATCTTGTTTGCTGGTTGGCTTGTTGGAGAGTTCATAGCTTGCTTGCATAGTAAAGCTCAACAAAAATTGCTAAAAATTAGGTAAAATATACTAAGCGTGTTGCAAGGATCCCAAGTATTCTCTTCCATCTAATAACATTTCAATTTGGGACTTAAAATAAATCTCTCGTGTGTCTAGCTTGGGTGATTCTTTTCATGCTTTTGTTTTACACACTTGCATAATTGATACTAGGTTGTGACCCCTTAAGGATTCATTAAATAGTCTTAGATACTTGTGATTGATCTTGATTGCTATCTTGGGTTATTGGACTCGCTAATCCGCCGGCCCCTCATTTCAGCCCCGTGGTTGCAATCTCAGTGCCATAAAGGGGAGGGGTCAACAGGATAGAAGCGTTAAGTGTTCCACTTGGCAACCCTTTTGTGCTTTTAGGAACTCACTTATTTTCTAAGTTGGGGACTCATTTTCAGATTATTTGAGGTGTTAAGTGTTCCACCTTGTGGACTCATCTCATATTCGCTTTAAGCGTTAAGTGTTCCTCTTTCTGCTTTTTGGGTACTTTTGGTAGATTTGCTTTTGGGAATATATTTGTGCTCACATAGTAATTAGTCCCTATGAACACTATTCATGATTCTTGAGAGATTAGATTCCTAGTGAAATCTTTCTTGATGACAGAATCCTTGTAGGTAGGGAGGATACTTAGTGCGTTTCAAATTCAACTTGGTTAGTGTGTCTTCTCTTATTGATCAATACATTCTCTCCCAGGAGAGGTTGATAGATCATGTGGGGTTGACATCATGAGCTTTGGTGAATCAAAATTGGTTAGTGCACCTTCTCTTATTGATTGATACATTCTCTCCCTGGAGAGTTTGATAGATCACGTGGAGTTGGTATCATAGACCTTGGTGAAGCAAAACTTTGTCTTAGCATGTCAGATTAATCTGCTTGCTTTGTTTGGGTTAAAAGTGAAAAGGTGTCAAAAACCTTGGATCTGGAGCCAAGTCCCTTTGTGGTATACTATTGTGAGTCATCTTTAGAGAGGGTTAACCATAGTAGACAATCCCATCACAAGGAAAACTACATTGATGGAACCTCAAGCGGTAATAGCCATTTTCACTGTGGTAGTGACAACCGCTATATAAATGTCCTTGTGGAAGAAATCTCCATAGGTATGGTTCATTTTTGGGTTGTCAGATCTCCCTAGTAGCTCTTGAAGATTAAGTTCTCAGACTGTGTCAAAATCGTGGTGCACTGGGATTGGAGTTCACCCCTTTGGATCATAAAAATTGCAGAGTCAAACCATCACTAAAAACCCTAGAGAGGCCAAATTTTTATTTTATAGGGTATATGTGCGTTATTGCAAAAAATTTTGGAACATACACAATTAGCGCTTCTAAGGATTAGAATGAATAAGTCACTTGATTGTTCATGCATAAGGTTGCTTTTTCCCTTGTTCCTTATTTTTAGACATGCTTGAAGTCACGTGCTTGCTGTTTTGCATGCTTGTTTATCTATCTGGTTATTGAAAATGGACAAATTTGTTACAATCCTCAAATTTGGAAATTGAAATTTGCAAACAATTCAAATCTGAAAACTCAAAATTTGCAAAATCTGAAGTAAAATCCTTTTCTAGAGTCAAAAGTCATCTCAGGAGGTCAGAAAGTCATATGAGTTTCCATCAAGTGTCGGTTCATTGCAACCCATCTGTCATATGATAGCAAACCCAGTGTCGTACGAGTTTTCATGCCAGCAAATCTTCAAAGTCAAAATCTTGCAATTGTCATATGATATTGTCAACTATTGTTTCATAGCCTACCCAACTGTCGTATGAGTCTGAAGAGTGTCATTTGGAAAATTTTTAAAGTTGTCAAAAAATTGTCAGAATTGCTAGATATTTAGCTTTTTCAGCCTATTTCCAGAATCTGTCATACAAATCACTGTGTCAAGAACAGATCAGTAGCTATTGAGAATCAGTACACATGTCTCAAAGAATTAGTACACAAGAGGAAGAAACTCTAATCACCACTATGATGAAGCAGCTGCAAGCTATGCAAGTTGAACTTAACAAATTTGAGAAAGAAAAGGAACCCAAAGAGCTCTCCGTGAAATCTCTATACTCTTTTCCATTTGATAAAGACTTGTACATGTCACCATGCCCCCAGACAGAATTTGAGCAACGTGACAACCCTTATGATACCTCTTCCACGGAGAGTGACACATCCAGCTTTGGAGACTATGATGACTATGATGATAGACAATGTAATGATACCTATGACACCTCTGTTCGTAAGAATCATCCTCGTCGTTCGTTCCTGCTTACTACAAATGGGCCATCACATTGGATAGATCGTGATGGTGATCCATATGATTCTGATTTTGAAAGAGACTTTCATGGATTTTGTGGACAATACCTTGATTATGATCCATCTACTACTGCTGAGGACTATAAAATGCATCGTGCTAGCTTGAAACGTCAATACTATAAGGATCTCTCCTCTAAGAACTCTCAGGCTAAAAATAAAGATTATCTTCTCAAGCAAGATCATGTTAATGTTGGACCTTTGTCTTGTGATGGTTCCCTTCCATCCCCTACTTCCTCCAATACCCATACATTTCCTAAAGCTTCCAATTCTTTCAAATCTTTCACAGAACCTTCATCCGACACAAGCCCTAATACTTTTCATGCGGTTCCCTATAGTTATCCTCCAGGGCTACCTCTTAAAGAAACTCAAGCTAACCTTCACCTAGCTGCAAATACTTTCAATGATGATAAACTTAAAGAGCCTAAGCCTTCATATGCTACAATGCCTACTTCAGCTAGTCCTTCACCATCTCTTCCAAATTCATCCATACAATCCCAACATGCTTCATTGTCCTTAGAAGTGGCTCCATGTCAAGAGGACTCAAAAAATGATGAAGAAGAGAACATAAAGAAAGATCAAGATCAAGAACCCTCCATGTCATCCAATTCCTTTCATGATGTCTCTTATCCACTTCATGGTTCTTTTGATCCTACAGACCCTTTTTCATTTATTCCACCATGTCTTAAGTCTTCTCCTAAGCAAGATCAAGCTACTACTTACACCATTGAGCTTATTGACAATCAAAATAACCTTTCCCCACTTCCAATTTCCAAAGATGATACTTCCATTAAGGTTATTGAAAATGGTGTTGTTACTTCCAATGTTGAGCCTATTGAAAATCAAGAGAAAAATTATACGCTTATGCTTTCCAAAGATCCTTGTCAAGATCAAAGTCTTCCACCTTCTTGTTCTACCAATTCATGTTCGCTTCCACTTTCTACTCTTCCTAAGTCTTTGCAAGCTTTGAAAAATTCTATCAAAGAAGGTGCTCATATTCAAGATATCCATGATTCTATTGAAAATTCTAATGCTCACTCTAAAGATGCTGATATCCTTGGTTGTCATATAGATGCTAATGAACTTATTGATTATCCTTTTGCATCTTCCACTTCCATCCTTGGACCTCTTCCACCACTACTAAGGGCTTCATGTCTGCCTTCCATCTTGGGTCCCTATGTCCCTTCACTTTCCCCTCCTAATTCTCCTAATTCACCATCCATCTTGGGTCCTTATGTCTCTCCATCTCCCATCTTTCCTCAAGATCAACATAGATGCATACCCTTGAATCCTTTTCATCCACCCACCCATCTAAACAAGTCATATCCTCCTCCTTCTTCCACAAGTCCCAAGTCTTTTGGAAGTAACTTGAATGTTCAATACAAGAAAAAGAAGCAATACAAGAATCCATCAAAAAGAGAAGATCACCATGTCTCCTCTAATAGACATGGAAATATAAAGTCAAAAGAGATATCTAAGAAAAAAAACCACAAGATAAGTATGGGTTTAAAAATCCATCATTGAAGATATTCTCTCTAGATTATCAAAAGAAAATAAAAAGTGTACGGCTATATGGATTCCAAAGTCTCTCTTGAAAGAGTCTGGTGTTGAGCAAAAAGTTAAGTTGACATTCAAGCTTCTAAAGACTTCCACTTCATCTTCTTCCAAAAATATTATTCCATTCCAGGTGCCTAAACCACAACCTCTACTATCCATTCACCATATTCCTTCACGTATTCCTTCATTCATGTTTCCTCCTCCCTCTTGCCACCCTTCAAGGTATGTGTTGATGTTGATCTTTCCTTCCTTTCCATCTACCCTTTCACAATCCTTCCATGCATTATCCTTCTACCTTCTATCATTTTTCCTCATTTGCCTATTCCTCCTATCTTCCAACCTCACTCACTTTACATAAAACCTTATCCTCCATTTTTATCTTCCATCTCCCTTTCCCTATCAACATCTTTGAGCATATCATTTTGAATCCTTGGTATATCATGGTTTATCCTTTCAAGGAGCATTATCTAAAAAGCTTGCCTTCTTCCAAAAAAAAATTAAAAAATTAAAAAAAATTGAAAATGTGCCTTGGTGAAAACCTGGAAACAGGCGCCTTGGTAGAAAAAGTAAAGAGAAATCAATTCATCCTATGGTGAAAACCACTCCCTTGTGGTGCCTTGGATAAGTACCATGATGAAAACCTGGCAATCAGGCATCATGCGTAGTTCTTCTCCATATTTCATCCATTCCATCTTCTCTCTTTGATCTTGACAATGTTGATCTATACACGAACATTTGGCTATTTTGTGAGCTATCTTACGATGATCTTGCTTTCATTCCTTCCATGTTTAGCCTGCATATCCATCTTCCTCCATTCATTTTGCCTATCGCTATCCTTTTCCCCTTTGGTCTTGATCTAATAGAAGAAAGAGTAAAACATAATGCTATGAAGCCTCTTAACATGTCTACTCTTTGGATTGCATCCTTTCCTGCTCTTGCATTACATTTTTGTGACTTATCCTATGCTGGCCTTTTATTCCTTGTCCAAATGTGCCTTACATGATAATTTTTCCCTAGCTTGGATATTCTTGAGGAGTTTGCCCTTGAGGATTTCTTCCCTTCATTCTCCTTCATTCTCTTGTCTTCCATCTCTTCCACTAGCTTGCCAATCCCTCTTGTTCTCCACCTTGCTAGACATTGGGACTGCATGATATGATCTTGCTTGAGAGTTTGCAATGGAAAAAGATGCTATCAAGTATGCCAAGTATTAGAATAAGTATCAGAACAAGTATCAGAATAAGTATCAGAACAAGTATCAAAACAAGTATCAGAACTAGTATCAGAACAAGTATCAGAACCAGTATCAGAGCTAGTATCAGAACAAGTATCAGAACCAATGTCAGAACAAGTATCAGAATACTTACAGGGGCTACCACTTTCACTTTAGTTTATGGGTCTAAAGTGGTACTACCTATTGAGGTTGAAATCCCATCACTAAGAATTAGAATGCATGGTCTAGTAATTGATGATGACTACATAGTGTCTAGGTTACAAGAATTGGAACTACTAGATGAGCGCAAACAAGCAGCATATGATCATCTCAGAGTATATCAAAAGAGAATGTCTAGAGGTTACAACAAGAAAGTCAGACACAGAGAATTTTAGGTTGGCGATCTAGTCTTGAGAGAAAATCTAAAAAATCAATCCCATCGAGAACGCAAGGGGAAGTTCAAACCCAACTGGCTGGGTCCCTTTGTCATCATTGCTACTTTTGGCTCTAGTGCCTATCAACTCTCAATGACTAAAGGAGAACATCTCTAAGAACCAATCAACATTCTCCATCTGAAGAAATTCTACGCCTAAGGCATTCTGTCTATGGTTAAATATCCTGAAAAAATCCTAAAAATTAGAAAAAGTCCTTAAAAAAATGAACATCTTGGTGAAAACCTAGCAATAGGCACCTTGATGATTCGCAAAAAAATAAAAAAAATAAAAAAAATCAAAAAAAAATTTGAAAAATGAAAAATACAAAAAAATGAAAAAGAAAAAAAAGGTGCCTTGGTGAAAATTTGGAAATAGGCGCCTTGGTAGCAAAAATAGAATTTCTGCCAAGATGGTGAAAACCTGGCAAATGGGTGTCACTTGTTTCAAAATTCTCCATCTATCAGCACAATCTTGGTCTTTCCTAGCTTTCAGTTTTTCTTTAGTTTGTACATATCTCCCGGTTTGTTTTTGCATTTTCATTTTTCAATAAGTCAATCTGTACACCAATCAGCTCAAGCGTCTGTATCCTATCAATGTTTAACACTTGGGGGCAATCAATGTCATATCTTATGGTCTCCCATGTATCTTAGATGGATCATATCTAGTCAAAGTCCTTTGAAGCTTCATGTGAGTCAGTTAGTCTGTCTTGTCTCCAGAAAGGATTTTGCATCTACAACAACGCAATCAAACATCAAAACTCAACTGAAAACAATCTATGTTTTTTTACATGCTTTTATCTCCTTATATGCTTACTGATTCGCATTGAGATTTTTGATATTGTGTCCCTTCGAGCTCTTCGATGATGTCCTTTATAGGATTTAGAGAGTGATGACTGGGGGCATAATCTTTTCTTTGTCTTCTGCTTGTATGTGAAAATCTAACAGCTTTGGAAATTTCAGATTGAAATGGTGTCTGACTGTAAGAGCCTCTATCTTGAATTGGATGGCCATGCGTACCTCGACCATTGATACCCAAAAAATTCAAGGAAGTTTGATCTAACTATTGTCTTTTTGAGTAAGTTCTTTCTCCTACTATGGAACGCAATCTTGCCTAAGGATGTGAATGATAAAGTGTCACTACAGGTAATTCACATTGGATTTAAAATGATCTCTTGGTTGTTTGATGTGTTTGTAACACAAGGCGTATTCAGGTCATCATGATGTTTATGTTTTGATGCTTATACAAATTGCTATATCAAAATGGACATGATATTCAGGTCATCCTGGCATTTGTGCCTTGGTACTTATATCTACTTCGACATTCCGAAAATAAAATCAATATTCATATATCCATGGTTGTTGACCAGTGGGTGTTATATTGATTCTTGCACATACAAATCAATATTCATGTGTCTGTGGTTTCATAGCTAGTGGGCATTGTATTGATTTATCTGGTTACCTAAAAGTTCAATGATGATAACAAATCGACACATGATCAGTGACTAGGTCCTAGGTCTTAGGTTGCATTTCATTTTGCATGTCTCTTTGCATTTTTCATGTTTGCATGATCTCACAATGATTAAATGAACTTCAATTCTTACACGATTCTTCAAATCGCCTCTTCCAATCTAACAAGAGTTGAATCTCACATGAAGGTCCATCCAATGAAATAGCAAGTAGAATCCTTTTTTGGGATCAAAATTGAAATTTGAGATCATTTATATTATTCACTACTTGCATAATCAACCTTCAATCATCATAGAAATCCAGAATTTAACTTAATTGATTATCTTCCATCAAACTATCAAAATTTCAACTTGGTCAACCATGGTCAACTCATGGTCAAACCTAGTCAAACTTGGTCTTTTGGACCTCCAAACGATGTAGAATGCATTCCTAGACGTGTTTTAACCACTTCTCAAATCAATTAACATGCTTCTAAACTATCAACACTAACTTTTCTTGTCAGATTTCAATTTTAATCCCGAAAGGGGCATGGTATTGCACATCATTCAAAGTCTGTAAATCAAATTCTATCAATCTTTCATCAATGATCAAGACAAACAATCACGTCTAGTTACTGATTCATCAAAAAAGACCTCATCACTTGGGGCAAATCTATCATCACTTGGGGCATATCAGATTCATCAAGATCTATATCAATCTGGTATTCTCCTAATCTTGTAAACTATATCAGTTTTTGCAACATCGGATCATAGTGTTCTTTCCTTGGTTCTTCAGCAACTGAAGGATTTGGATGTGATACCTGCTAGTTCTGCTAAGACAATCGAGTCTAGAATGGGTCACTCACTTCTTTGCAATCCTAAGGTTTGGAATCAAGTGTTTTGACACTTTTTCGCAATCATAGGTTCATTTGCTGTTATAGTGAACATTATCTTTGGTCACTCAGGACCTATTATCTCCATATCAAATCAATATCAATCAGCTTCTGTCTCATATCAATTATCAATTTCAAACATCAGTTTCATATCTTTATCAAACACAGACTTTCTTTGAACCACTGCACTTCACACAGTAATTCAAAGAGGGGCAAAATGTAATACCCCAAAAATAGGCTATAAGTTCATTAATGTTCTATATCAACAATTCGAACAAAATTGACATCAAATTCCTAACCTAAGGTACATCTAAACATCATTGAATCCTAATTGATTATCTTAAATTCTCCATCCGAGAATATTCTTAGTAATATTCCTAATCATCATAATTATCTTTAATTTAATGATTATTTGGCGATAAATCACATTTATCCTAAAGTTTGATTAATTGAATATTTTCATATTTAATTAATTAGATTTAATATCTTGCCACTTAATTGTGTAATTAAATTTAATTCTATCTATTATTAATTTTATTATTTAATTTTGACAATAAATCCAATATCCTATGAATAATTGATTAAATTCTTATTTAATTAATTAAAGCATGTTGTCATTATTTAATAATATAATTTTTAATAAAAGTTTGGTAAAATAGTTAATTAACCCATAAATTAATTATTTTATTTCAAAAATCAATTAAGTTGAGCATAAATCACTTTATTTATTTATTAAATCATAATTATCCATGTGCATATTCAAGGACCAGTTAAACTCAAAATTGGAAAATCAATGCAAGTTGTTAGCTTTTTGAAACTCAACATCTTTTTGAGTTTTAAAGTTAATCTAAACTTCTAATTCGAGTTAAACTGTGCTTTTGCATGATTTTTGTGACTTAATTATCTGTTATTTAAAAATAACTCAAAAATCAACTTGAGTTATTTGAGTGATTTATGGCTTTCTTTCACAACCTCCAAAGCCTTGGATTTCTATAAAAATAAAGCTCAGCTCTTCATAATTCATCTCTCAAATTTGCATCCACAAAATCTCATATTTTGCACAATCACGCTGGAGAATTGCAATTGGAAGGCTCAAAGCTTATTGCGAATCAACATTATTGTGAGATCAATTTCAAATTCATAGCTTTCATATTATTGTTAGAATCTTCATTCTCATATCATATCATTTCTAGATTAGCATTGCATATCAATTTCCATATTAGCATAGATTCCATATCAAGTTTTCATATCATTGCATAGAAAATATCAAAAATAAAGATTAATTGCATTCATATTTCATATCAATTTTGCATTCAAATCTTTCATTTAGGTGTCGTCTAGGTCACTGATCTTGATAACAATTTGAGAACATTAATCTCACACCTACTAGAAGGCAATAAATCACTTGGTTAGATAGTTTTCAATTTTGCATGATTTTGATAATAGCTAACCTCTAATGTTTTACTGAAGTGTTGTGTTTACAGATCAAGTACAATTTTCACACACACAGATCCCAGCACCCAAGTGACCATACATGGCATCAATGACCTCTCATATAGATGAAGTCATCAACTATGCCAACTCATCCCTTAAAAGGGGGCTAGTCATCTTCTCTATTCCCACCTTAGTCTATACTAGCACTAAGCCAGGGTGAGGAATCCATATCTTATTAGGTTCATTTTTAAATCTCTCAATGTTATATTTAGTTATCACTTTGATTAAGATACTTAACAATAAGTGATCCTGGTAACCACTTGTGGGCCCCGGTGCTTATTGCAAGCCACCTCCTACTACATATCTAGGTAAACTACCCTAGGCTCACAGATCTCACAAAGATCAAATCAAATACACAACTAGGTAATCCCAAATCTAGTTTCACATACAAGAACTAGAAATGATTACAAAAGCACCAAAAGTAGAATACGTAATATCATGAGCCTAAATGGTCAATCAGGGTATAATCAGATCTCAACACACACATCCAAACATAATACTGAAATCAAGAACAACTGACACAACCCTCGGCCTCTGTCTTTCCCTTAGGTCTTCTATTGCCCCAAAACACATTAAGCAAAAGAAAAAAACTCCAAGCACGAAGAAGACACAATGCATCATAGAAAATTGAAAACTAATCCATAAGCATTTGAATTTCATTTTGATACATATTTGAATCTAAGTATATAAATAATTAACTCACTAAGAGATAAGAAACATAGATGTTATGACAACTTATAAACAAAGAATATTCCCTAAAGATGCCCTATGGACCAAATAGAATGAAAAACCCAATTTCAGTAGATACACAACAATTACCAATATGATTTTAAACCCAATATGCTTTAAAAATGCATAACTATGCATCCTAGTGATTAAGAATGTCTATCTCACTTAGTAAATTTAATTAAACTAAATCAATATACAATTTAGTTCAACTAGGACGATAACACATTCCTCTTTTAAATATCTAAATTAATTATGTATCCAAATGTAGCTAAATTAATTCACAAAAATTAATTTATCAACTTTAATATTCAACTATTAAATTCATTAAAACTAATAATCAAGAATTAGTACATTAATGAATAAATTTTAAAACATAAAAAAAAACAATCAACAAATATTACTTTACTAATATTATCAGAACAAATTTCATATTAAATAATTAACAAAATTTATATTAATTAAAATTAATTAATAAATTTTATATTAATTAAAATTTAATTAACAAAATAAATATTAATTAAAAATAATATCAAAAATTTATAACAATTAAAAATAATAACAAAGATTAAACAACTTTAAAAAATAAAATAATAATAATAAATTAATTAATTAAATCGCATGGAGGGGACCCTACAGGCCCCACTCCCCTCCTATCCTACCGCACGGTGCTAACTAGCATTGCTGGCAGCCCCGACTGCATGGTACTTTGCTAGTACCGCCAGCAGGGTCCTCTGTCAATGGCACCAGCAGGTACCGTCGACAGAGATACTAGCGTGCATGGGGGTGCAGGTCAAATCCCCCCCCCCCCAACACATTCAATTTGAAATGACATTTCATTTTTTTTCTAATATAATATAAATATATTTATACAAATTTCCAATAAGCATAATTAAAGCACATATCTTTTATATATATATATTTTTAATAAAGTGAAATGTAATTTTTTTTACAGGGTTTCTAATTTCTGAAAATGGAAATATTAAAACAATGTGCTTTATCCAGAAAAGGTAAAAGATTTTTATTTTATCTTTACAACTAATTTTGTCTTTACCAAGTATAAATTTTGACTGCAAATTTTATACAGAGAGTAATAATTTTCTCAGAATTGACTTTATACCCAAATTGGGTTTTTAAATCAAATTGAATTTCTTTTCAAGAGAATAAATTTTCTTTCAACTCTATAGTCTAACTATATACCAGAATCGATTTTTCAATTTACAAGCAAATCATAGACAATCTTTTAATAAAATTTTACCAGCATAACGGTACAATGCCAAGTAATTATAAAAACACAAAATAATAGATCTGGGTTTTCTCTAATACCCAAAATCAAATAAATCATGAAGATATAAAGAGATAAACCATAACTAATCAAACACAGAATTTTACCAAATAAAATATCAGAAGGCACACAATAAGAATTTCAGATCCTACCTTAGATCCAATGCCAAAAACTGTAACGAAACCCCTGTTGAAGATCTGAGAGAGAAAGTACTTCCAAATCCAATCCTGTCTACAAATCTGAGAACTATGATGAACACAAGAACTGGATCCAGATGCACAATCAAACCCCAGAACAACAAGCAGCCACAACAAACCAAGAATCCTCAAAAAAATCCAAGCACACAAGCTCTCCAAAAATTCTCCTCCAAAAGAAACCTGTCTCTCTTCCAATGAATGCAATAATCCCCTAATTGGAATTCCATTCCCAAATTCATGCAATTCCAAAAGACAACTCAAAAGCTAACTCACAGATCAACTCCAAATCAGAAAATGACTCATTAGACAACTCCTGACCAAACTCTAACTCCAAAATTGAAAGTAAATATTAATTAATTAATTAAAATATCTTTTATATGCACAACACAACTTGACATTTGAAAACTAGTTGTTCACTTTTTGACAACAACTCACTTTTCAATTATGCACATGTTAATAATTTAAAACACATACTAAATAAATAAAATACTTAATGCATCCTAAAATATGCAATTAAATATTTAATTTATTTAATAATACACACAAACATAATAAAACTCAATTATTAATAAAATAATCAATTAAATCCAAATAATCAATTATTTGATTTTAATTAAATTTCATCAAAATAAACTTAGGACATAATCAATATTAATTTAATTTCCTCAATTAATCATAGGAGCATATTTAATCATAAAGTTCATCTATGCACCTAACATTGATAATCACATAAAATAATCTATATAAACATAAATCAACCATAATCAATAAATGAATAATCACATAAAAATCACCCACATAACCACAAATCAACTGAAGCCAAATGAGATAAAATCAACCAAAACCAAAATCATATAAATCATATACATCAATGATTTCCTAACATGTAATCTATCATCCCAGCATAATCATAACATTTATAAAATCGGACTAGGGGCGAGGTACTACAGATAACATGGAAACCTAAGTTAGCTACCCTAAATATTAGGAATGATATATTAAAAGAAAGGGTGACAAAGTTTAACATGGATATCAGAGAAACAGAAATAAAGAACACAAAAAATATCATCCAATCCCTTGTTGACATTAGATTGGGTATAATTACAAGAAAATATAATGAGGTATGCACTAGATGCATATAGAGTTTTTAAAAATTCAATAGGTCCACCTCCAATGGTATAAATTTCTTGTATTCTCTTTTTATTATTTTCTTAGAATCATTAGAGGTGTGAAGTTTTATTTTGATAAGTTTCAATATAAAGCCCCCTACAAGATCTTGCTAATGAATTTGATTAGAAGTTTAAGATTTGCTTTGAATGTTTTTTAAGGAATAAGTTATATAAAAAGTTTATTAGATCAAAATTGTCAAAATTTTACAATTTGATTACACATGGTATGCCTCTATTATTTGCTAATGTAAAGGATGGTGAAAAGATGGTCAATGTTTTTAAATTGCAATCTATGTGCAAGGGATAATTGGAAACTTTGGTTGATTTGGTGTTAGTAGACATACAATCAAATGAGGACCAACTCTCAAATAAGCTAGAAATAAACTTAGAACACTTGGCCATTTTGAATGAAGGATGGATATAATTTATTACTACAAAAACAATAATAGTTAACAAGGAGTATATTCAGCATGTGTAGTCTCTCTAGTAATTCAAAGACCAAGGGCTAGATATTTTTTTATTATTTTTTGTTTATATCTAATATTTTCTCTCTATTTTAAAATCTTTGAGCTAGGACGTAGTCATGGTTCCCGCCAAGTTTTGAATTTTTGATTTTTTTCTGTTTAGCTCTAGATTAATCATGGTATAATTAGATCATGTTTTTAGATTTATTTCCATCCTAAAGATAATATTTGAGCTTGATCTAAGTATATTTTTGAAATGAATGCATATATTTCAAAGAAGGCACCATAAGTCTCTTATTGTCATGAAGGTCTGGGAAAACTCAACACATCATAATTCTTCATGTCAACTTGTTTCTAGGATTGTATGAGGAATACATTTTAAGAAATCAACCACAACTACCACTTTGCAAATAATGAATAAATATTTGAAAAGGTTGTCAACTAGTCAAATATTTTTTGTCCTCTAGAAACATTGTGGTTACCTACTCCCTATTGTTTTTGTGTAAAATATCTAGAGCTTGTTCTCTACCTTATTCTATAAAATATAAATCATAATCTTATGCCAAGGTTTCTATTTTTTCAATAGGATAGTAGTTAGTGTAGAAACTATTCTTTTGTCTGTAAGTTAAATAGATATGAATCAGAAGGTGTTACATATCTTCAAATGTATATAGATTCCATAATAGTTTATATTCTGAGAAGCTTCTTGTAATTTTAGAAACAAAAAGAAATCAAACATAATGATTTTTTATGTTGTCCTTTTTCAAGGGTCTCCTAATTTTTTAGATTGTTTTGTGTTAATAATGTTATGAGTAGTTCTTGATATCTTTAAAGTAGGGATTTAAATTTCTTGAAACACTTGTAGAGATCTTTAAATATAGATGTGTACCATGCTAAAAGTAATCATCTATAATTAGATACTTATTTTAGCCCCATTTTAGTATGTATGGGTTCCCACATTACGTCAATGTTCTCCTAATGCTCACCGGGCCTTTAATTTAATATTATAAGTCTTGTGCTAATTTAATTTCTTCAAAACTCAAGGTAAGACCTTATTTCTAAGTGTTCTCCTTTAATATTTTTCTTCTTCAATTATTTATTGGTCTACATAGGCCCTATGTTACCATTTGTGGCCTTTGTACCCCTTCTCAACTTTGAAATCAACTGTACCTTCTTTTTTGGCATCTACCCTATATCTCAGGCATCCCATCCCGATTTCATCACATTATTCTAGGGAAATAACATTCGGAATGTTATGTACCTACATATTTTATCTCAAACTAGAAATGAGGACCCATGTTAGTATTTTTGTGGGAAAATAGATCATTTGGTCAACCTAGATCAATTTTGAATCTCGAAATGTAGTAAGAGGTATTTAAGAGTCCCATATCTCCTCATTTTGTCATCAAGGTTTATGAAACAATTACATTTTAAGAGATCTTCTATTATTTCACATCAAAGCATTTTCAAATTCTTCAAGAATCCATGTCTTCTAGCCTTCAAACCATTCTTCTTATTCAATCATTGTAAAAAACTACAACATCCATTACACAAGGCTTATCTGTCATGATTTCTTTTTAGTTTTTTGTGGAGTTCAAGCCATTGAAATAACACCTGTGATTTTATCAAAAGAAGCATTGTTCCATCAAGGTATAAGGTGATTTATGATTCAGATATACCTTATATTTCATCTTTCATTTACACAAGTTCATTTCATTTTTAAGGTCAATGCCTAAACAGGGGTTTGAGGAAGGAAAAATTCTTTCCATAACTTTTTTCCCCATTTTTATATATGCATGAATATGTTCCATAGTTTTCAAAAATTTTACAAAACTATTGGGATATGTCAGAACAACCCTACAAGTTTCAACCCAAAACATAGGGTACAAGACATTTGGAATATTTTGTACCTAGGTACAAGTCATTTGGAACAATTTTTACATGAAATTTTTAGCTTAGATTTGTACCATAGGTTAGTTCTATTATGTAGTTTCTATTTCAAGTCATTTTTGGTTCTCTATTATTTTTTTGTAAGTCGGTATTTCCTTATTTATCTATATTTTCCTATTCACCCTTCTATATTGCATTATCATATTCACTTTTCCTCATTTTTCACAATTTACATATACAGAAAAGGATCATCATCCCATTCAATTCATAGGACCTTTCTTGAGCCTATTGGGGCATCTTCCTTCTAAATGTGCAAGTTTGGAAAAGGAGTAATCCATCCATTTTGCATTGCTTCCCTTTTTCTATTGTACATTTTGGTGAACCCAACTCATAACATTTCCACTTTTGAGTCGATGTTTAGATTTGATTTATATGCATTGCATTATTTCATTTTATGTATTTTCATTAATAAAAAAGTCAAAAAAATTTGTTTAGCACATATTTTCATATTTTTTGAATTAGATTAGTTTCATAATACAAATATTTCTTACAAGTGATAATGGCTAACCTCCCTTCTATCACTATAGGAAATGAGGTAGAAAGCAACTGAGAGGGGGGGAGAGGTGGGATGAATTATTTTCTCCTAAAATACTAGATCTTCAAAACCCTAAAAACCTTATTCTTGATCTTAATGAATTAAGCTCACATGCATGAATTAAAAAGACATCCACAACACAAAACACAAAGATTTTTTCTTGTGGAAACCCAAATAGGAAAAACCACGGTGGGGATTTAACCCATAATAAGTCACTACCTTTGTAGAAGTATAAATTATTACAAAATATAAATGCACATGCATTCAGGCACACTTCCTAGAGCTCACTACTAAAAAATGCCTTGGGCTAGAGCCCTAGGGAAGACTAAAGTCTTTATAAGACCACTACAATGGTTGATTTAGACAATAATATGAGAATTTTGTGAGCTATATAGTAGCATCTACCTTATGCCAAAGTCATTTCCAATGAAGTGCAACATAGATCTATGATTAGTGCATCTCTTACTCCTTTAAAAAAATACTCTGATCACCAACAAATATTCCACTCTTTCTCCACACTCTATCAAGCATCTGCAATACAAAGTATTGCCCTAATTCCTTAAATAATTCATCAACCTTGATCAAAAAACAAAGTTAGGAAAACCATCAAATTAAAATTTTAAATGATGGAATTGGTTCAGTAAGAAGTGTTGATATTCATGGTTTTTCATTGATGTCAACATATGTTTCAGATAAAGATAGATATACTGGTGTATGGATGACTGAAAAAAATGTACGGACATGGTATGGATGTTTCAAAGCATGAAAAGATGTGAAAGTGTATAGGGATGAGCTATGATCTTATGTCTAAGGTCACGTGGATTAATTTTATAGACAAAATGAGTTACATTTGTTTTAGTGAAGATTGGGTACTAGAAAGTGACAATGGACAGTAACAGAATTAGTCTCTATATTTCTAAGATAACTTGGATGTGAGCACGAATTGTGACCTGTGAGATCAAGTCATGTTAGAAGATGTTTTGGAGAATGTTTCTTATGATTCTTGGGTCTCTATATTCTTTGTGATGTCATCTAAAGCATGTGGTCTTGCGAAGACCTATTTGTGGCCGACTACAGTAGTGTAATGTGTTTAGAAGATGGCGATCATGGATTTTAAATCCTAGAGTATATTTGATGAATTTTAATTATTGTTTACTTTTTTTAGGTACCATGTACATCTTAGAAAGGGTTTATTTAATTTTTTTCTCATTGGGGAAGTCTTAACAGGCTGACCTAATTAATTATTGCAATAGGGTATAAAGAAGAGTTGTTTCTTGTAGAAAGTATGGTATGAAAGAAATGGTAATGTGGAAGCTGAGAGCTTGTATTTGTGAAGTCTACTCGATGTAGAGAAGATATTTTGATTGAAGAAATTCATTAGAACTAATCAAGAAAAGATAGTTTCTATCATCCAGTTCATTGGATTGTACATCTTCTATACAGTTGTATCTCATATAGTGAGTCCTAAAGGTGGATTTAACCTTCTTTAGGCAATATTCCTGGGAAGTGAGCCTACTATTTCTCTTGACTCCTAATATGGTATGCCCTTTGATAGGGACTATGCATAGTATGCATTAACAAGCTCCTAACATGGCTAAATCTTTTGATAGGAATACTATACTTTCAATCATTATTTGTGGGTGCTAATTCCCACTAGGGTTTTACCTTTAATAGGGTTTCCTTGATAATATATGGTTGTGTTATGGTGTTTCATTTAATGTGTTTATATTCTAATTGATTATTTGGTTTATAAAGTTCAAAGTTCAATAATTTGTCTCACAACTGATTCACCCCCCCCTCTCAGTTGTGTTGGTGGACTGTTATTCCTAACAGTAAATCCATGTTCCTAAATTCATGATTTACATCTATGTTGACCACAAAAACATAGCCACAATCCTTTTCAACAATCTCAAGCTCAAATTCCATCTGTAAATCACTCCTCAGTTCTTACAAAAATATTTTGTTGATCAAGTCGGCCAAGAACACAAAAAAATATTACCAACTAGAAAATCCTCCAAACTTGATAACCACAATCTATGTGAGCCTCCAACTTAGTAGGAACATAATCCAAGAGCATCCATAGGCATGATGAAGAACACATAAATATCCAATACCACCCCAATCATTGGATTCAAAAGTATTATTCTTTCCAAACCTCAAGAACACTATCACCTTCAAGTGTAACAACAAAAGAATGCCCTATGGAACTCTAGACCACACACCCTTTGAATTATGGACACATTAGCATTTCCCAAATAATCTACTATATGCCCAAATAGAAATATCAACCTATAAGTGCACACTGAACCAATCTCTACTACCCTGTAAACACTGGCTAATAGTAAAATAACCAGTCACAACTCCTAGCCTCACAAATCATCAAAACCATCATGTTAACCCTTGAAAATTTACATGGGAAAAGTATACAACCTCTACATCATCCCATGTGGTGCAAAAATCATCATCTGTAGTAACTAATCCTCATTGTACCTCTAAACATACTACACCATTAGCCAAACTACACAAATAGAGATGTTGACATCAATGACAATACATCCAACTTGATAACAATCTCCCTCTTTGTCATTTATGGAAACATATGATGTGAGAAAAAAATAACGCAATCATAAACCAACACAATTTTTGAAAAATTATCTTTCTGAGTCTCTTACTCATCTTCCTTTAGGATCTATCTATCTCTTCTCCCCCTAGGAACAAGCTTCCCTTGGGTCCAATCTAATTATATACTCTTATTTCCATTAGTGACTCCCTCTTAGATATGCACTCTTCTCCTTAGCTGAATCTCTTTCTTATGTGCAAGTATATAACTTGTTTTTCGCATATACTCTTCTCCCTCTTTAACATCAATGACAAAGGAACATTAACCACTTTGAGCCATCATAAACCTCATCAAACACATCAAATATAAACTCCTAACTTACCATGTTGACTACTCTCCCTAAGTAGTATCCCCCAAACACCAATCCATATTTAATGATATCTCTATGAAGTGAACTAGATTGATGAAACCTTCTGCATATTAATTCTGATCGGGAGGGGAAATTACCCCCAACTTCCCTCTAGCATGTGCAAGGGTAGATTATTTTTTCATATTA